>JAOTON010001067.1:682500-859400 GCA_034440635.1 Lepas anatifera | reverse complement strand
AATCTATAACAAATGAACAGAATTGACCACCGCATATCCTTCTAGTAATTCTTCCGTGTAATATCCGATTCAACCAGCTGATGTGATAAGTCCTGAGTGCTTCCATATCTAAATTCCTCCACTATACCACATAATGGACACGAAAAAGGACAATATTATGTCATGAAAAAGGACAATACCATGTCACAATTTCCGCAGACACGTGCGCTATTCTTTACCTTTGTCGTCACCCTCGTCCTCAGACTCCGACTCATCGCTCCCTGCAGCCTCCCGACTGGCGCCCGGCTCCCCGTTCTCCACCCGCTCCGCCTTCGGCGCTCGCTTCGCCAGCGGGTGCAGCACCAGACCAGTCAGCTGGCTCAGGATCAGAAACACCGCCTCCGACTGCAGCAGCGACACACACTCGGCCACCACCGGCGGCAGCGGCGCCGAGCAGCGCTCTGTGCGCCGTCTGTTGGCCGGGCCGCACAACTGAAACTCGGCCGTCTCCCTCAGGGCGGCGCTGACGGCGGCGTACTTCTCCGGCAGTAGGAAGTCGTCGAGCTGGATCTCGGAGTCGTCTTCGAACTGTTGTCGAATTGAGAGCTGGGTTTCTTCAGCCAGGTACAGTGGGTTGATCCAGGAGTAGACCATATCCTCCTGCAGACAGTAAACGAGTGGGTTTGGTGGCTGGGACGATGGTGTGGCGCATAGCGCTTCCACTTTCCACGCAGCTGACTCGGGTTCAAGGCCCAGCAGATTCCCGGAACGGAAGCAATTTAACCCCCCAGAAACCCTTCACACAGGAAGCGAGTTGGCGACGCTCCTGCCGTTGGCAGTTGGTGCGTCGATAGGCCACATAAATCATTGACGACTGGATTTATCAGGATATATATATACAGTCCCATATCAAGTTGATAATCTAGGTTCATATCAAGCATGCAATAGGGTGTTTCATTGTTCCAAAATGCAATATTTTGACGCATATCGACGTTCCCCTCAAACCTCATCTGCTTACAAGCTTCGGTGCGAAATTTCCATGTATTTCGATAATATTTAAAGGTCGCGCACTTTTGCAGTTTTTTAATCAAATGTATTCAAATGTACACATAAGCGTAGGAACGTCCAGAATATTGGGGAGGCCAAGGTGCATTTGGAAGTCATTTCTTTCCAGTCAACGCCACAGGGTTAAGGGTTAAGAATCAAGAATATTGGGGGGCGCTATGGGCCCCCTGCTCCCCTGTTCCTACACCTACGCCTATGAATGTACACATTTCCACACTGATGCTGGTGCTGGTTTTCTTTTGCTTGGTTTTCTATTTCACATCTGAAATATTCTTAAAATTAAATAAAACATTTATTACTGCACAAGACTAGCCTGAGCATAAAACCCGATCGATTTCGGGAGCATCCCGCCCCCGTTTTCAAGGGAGATGAAGAAAACATTATGACATAAGACTAACTAAGCGAAAAACACGAAGACAGGGTAAACTTTGAAAGAACAATCTTAGCTATGAACATGACGAATCATTTTAGAATTATTAGCTCTAAACACGTGTTATTTTTCAATTCAATCTCTTGTTTGGCTGGCGTTTTAAGAGGTCCAAAAATCCAGAGAAGATGGTAACTTTGCCGATATTTCTATCCATTTTTGGTTCCGTGGTGGTTTGGATGTAAATTGCCTCTTTTATTTCCTGCTGTTTTTGTCTTGAGTCGAAAGTTAAAGTCGTTGTGGCGTCCCATTTGATATAAAGATCCTTTTTGAATGATTGTTTTGCTGTGGCCTCTGCTGCTCTCTCGTCAATTGACTCTCGGATTAGTTTTTGTCGAGATTTTCGGTGTTCGTCTTGTGGGACTTCCATCATCCTTTTGCTTTCTCAAATGTATATTTTTGGACAGTCATTACATTCCATCTTGTATACTGGGCCTGGTTTTTCCGGTTGTCTATCCTGTCCTTTGGTTTGACCAGTAATTGTTTGATCGTTTGATGTGCCTTAAAATATGTTCTTACGTTGAATTTAGAACATATGCGTCGAATCTGTTGCGATACTCCTTCTACATATGGGAAGGATCATTATATCAAATGGGACGCCACAACGACTCTAACTTTCGACTCAGGACAAAAACAGCGGAAAAGGGAGATCACCCTCATCAAGAGGTTCAACGGATTCGTCAAGGACGAGAAGCAGAAGCAGTACCTGCTCCGGGTGGTGGAACTCCATCGGAGAGCTCTACCCAAGCGCACCAAGAAAGAATGCGCCTCTTTCAAGTGTAATGATTTTTGGTGATAAAAGTGCGCGACCTCTAAATGTCCTTTTATTTTGCTTTTAAGGGTGTCAATCGATTCAGTTTCACGTATAGAGCTGGGGGAAAGTCGATATGACTTCGTTCCAAACAAACAAAATTTTACTATAGTGGGCTGAAACACCCTAGCATGCAATGCATAATAAATTTCCCACAGAGCGAGAATTATCACTTTAAGCGCGCCAAAATATCCCCAGTCATCAATGGGCCCAACCCATACGTCACCTGTCACTTCGCATATGTCCCATATGTCACTTCGCAGGAAAATGGCCAGTAATTGACCAGATTCGCAGTTCGCGTTTGACTTCATGACACAAATTAAAACGCACTCAACCAAATCACGATAGGAATCGCCGGCAAAACATATTTACAACGGCTTCAAGTGGACTGACACGGAACAGGCGATAAACAAACAGTCCGTTTTTAGCAAGCGTGCGATAGCACGGGGGAAGGGGGGTGGTCATGAATAGCCAGCTATTGGTAAGGAATCCTCATTCTCCGCAACAACCAAACGTACCGTGAGCTGCCTACGCATGTAAGTTTAATAAAACAAAATGTACATCGACAGAAGTCGGAGTCCTTTAAGTATTCACGCAAACATTTGAAAGAAAAAATCAGCACTGTGTTGAGCACGCAAAAATAGAGCGATATTTAACAAGAGGAATGGATGTCATCAGTTTTATTTCGGGTAGGTTCGGCCGTTGTTCTGGACTGCTGGTCTGTGAGAGTGGCATCTCTAGTCGCACGTGTGACCGGATCTGACCTGCACGTGACCGGGTGGCGCGGGCGGGGTGCGCGGCTCGTCGTAGGGCGGCGGCCGCGGTACGCCCGGCCCGTGGAGCCAGCCGTTTACGGAGAGCCGCACTTTGTCCTGGCTCACCACCTCGGACACCTCAGAGCACGGAGAGAGCGTTCTCACGGTCACGGACTAATCCCACACGAAATGTACGTATAGGACATTAATAAAAATATAACGTCACAGGATTGTTTTCACCTTGCAAGTTTCTGATGTCAGAATTTGTATAGTATACAAAATTCTGTACAGAATACAAGAATGACTGTAGGGCTTCTTATACAACATTTTATCGCCGATAATAGTACAGTTTCCACCGATCTAAAAAAATTGCACCTGTCCTACAAGATCGACCAATGCCCATACGATTCTTACATTATGAAAATCGAGTCTTCCGTCTTCAAAAAGAACGACAGCAAAGCACACAAGGCATTTAGCGTTCCAGTAACCGACATCGCGCCTGCAGCGCACATGAGACGTCTTGAAGCGTAAAGGCCAACCGGCGAGGCACACAGACAGTCCTGGAGAGCACGCCTACCTGGTGAAAGGACTCGGGCGTGACCTCGAACAGCACCAGACTGTTGTTGACGGGCACTAGGGACCTGGCCACGGCGCGGGGCTGGCCGTTCTCTGAAAAAAAACACACACACCAATAGTCGTCATACCGTCGCGCCGGGTCGCCTGGTGTCGTGCCTCCACTTAGCGTTACGGGAATATGGTGAATAGGGCTGACCCACGGCATAAGTCTGATAGTACGCCGATTCGACGATGTCAGAGAACTATATTGTACACAGCCATGCATCGAGGGATTTCAACCGCTACGCTGATGCGAAAACGGCACTCGGCATTTCAGATTTCCGCTACTTCCACAAAGACAAGGTAAAATCCGGCTGAATTGTCTATGCAGGGTGCATTTCCAGTGAAGCGGTGGCTGTCACACAGACCATTGCGCTTCAACACTGCACCCTCCACACCAACAGCCCATCCCCAATGACTGGAGACAGTACGTACCGTCCCTGTCGAAGAGGTCCAGCGTGCCGCCGTCCTCCTCAGTCCAGGCCGGCACCAGGTACAACACGAACGCCACCCGGCGCCCCTCCAGCTCGTCATCGTGGCACAGCAGCGTGTCTGCCGCACCGGCCTCAGTCAGTCACAGCAGCGTGTCTGCCGGTGTCAGACAGCCACAGCAGCGTGTCTGCCGGTCTCAGTCAGCCACAGCAGCGCGTCTGCCGGTCTCAGTCAGCCACAGCAGCGTGTCTGTAGGTCTCAGTCAGCCACAGCAGCGTGTCTGCCGGTCTCAGTCAGTCACAGCAGCGTGTCTGCCGGTCTCAGTCAGCCACAGCAGCGTGTCTGCCGGTCTCAGTCAGCCACAGCAGCGTGTCTGCCGGTCTCAGTCAGCCACAGTAGCGTGTCTGCCGCAGCCGGCATCAGTCAGATCCCGTCGCTCTGAATAGGTTTTTCGCCTCTGAGCAAGCTAGGTTGCACATCACCTGGAGCCATTAAAAAATGGCAAAACATTTTTGATGAGGTAAAATGCATGTGTCCCCAATATTCCTCAAGGCAATTCCAAAACACTGCTGGAGCTAAACCCATACTCGATGCCCTCTACAGATCCACCTTTCTGCCAGAGACTATGGGCTTAGTCACCGCACCGACAACTGTTACACCTCATCGTGACACCAGCATGGGCGGCAAAATATAACGCACAAACGCGTATTCACGAACCAACACTAGCATTGTGCCATTGCCCGGGTGGCTGCCACGCCCAGCGGTGCGCACTCCTAAGTCTCCCTCAGTCAGCTCCGACTCCGCCCTGACGCCTACCACCTCCCGTGTTTCCAATGCACTACCAGATTGGTTAGCGTGCTCCGTTCCACACCTCTGCCTCCTACTCACCCGTGTACTGGTACCGAGAGCAGCCCATGTCCACCTGGTCCGTCAGCTGCAGGCCGGTGGTCTGCCTCAGCCAGCTGGTCAGCTTGTCGAACAGCAGACCCCGCAGCGCGCGCACGTGCGGCGTCCGGCAGCCGGCCAGGTCGGCCGTCTGGTGGAACTTGTACAGGTCGTTGTTCTTCTCCACCAGCTCCAGCTCGTTCAGCTCCTCACGGAGGCCGTCCAGGAAGGAGGCGTCCGATACAAACTCCCGCAGCTGGCAGCAGCGGAACGGTTCCCTGAAGTCCCAGCGCCGGACCGGCCGCGCCTGCTCGTCCGCAGATACGCCCACACACCGTCAGCAGCAGAAGGACTCTGGTGTGCCAGATAATCACAGCATCGCACTGAGAGTATAGGCCTCACTTACATTTACCAAAGATGAGTAATACGACTACAAGACGGGGGAGGATCAAGTGGAATATTAGTTTTACAGCTTGATGTTATTTGGTTTGGGTGTGGCACTGCACTTAACAAGCTGAACGGCTTGATGGGCACGTGGTTTGGGGGATGTTCACATGTAAAATAAAAACAGAGAGAGAGAGAGAGAGAGAGAGAGAGAGAGAGAGAGAGAGAGAGAGAGAGAGAGAGAGAGAGAGAGAGAGAGAGAGAGAGAGAGAGAGAGAGAGAGAGAGAGAGAGAGAGAGAGAGAGAGAGAGAGAGAGAGAGAGAGAGAGAGAGAGAGAGAGAGAGAGAGAGAGAGAGAGAGAGAGAGAGAGAGAGAGAGAGAGAGAGAGAGAGAGCACTACAGACAAGCAGACAACAAATGATGCCCCAATTTTACCTGTCCAAAAACTGCCTGGGTAGGATTGAGTTTCTCCAAATAATGGATATAAAAATGTGTAGTGAAAAGGGATAGTATATAAACAAGCTCAGTGCTGGCATATCCTACCTTCCAGGTTCTTAATCTTGCCATCCCAGAACTGAGTGAATTCTTTTTGGAATCCATCTGATTCATACACTGGATTCATTGAAACTTGTATGGAAGGTTGTCCCGTGTCTCCTTTTGCCTTCTTGGAATGACCACCTTTGGCCAATCCTTTCCTCTTTCCACTCATGATGCAAAGCAATGTTTCCTGTGGATAAATATCATTTATTAATTGTTTCACTATCTATCACCCATTGGTGTTACTTCTCAAGACAACCATCCAGCACCTTCCCTGGAGTTCCAACAGCATGTAGACAACATCATCGATGACATCAACAACAATGCAGAAGAGAAGCTGTTTCCCATTTTGATCATCACCAGGTTCTGATTCCCAATCCAGAGTCTGAAAACCATAACATTGGCCTCACCCCTAACCTAACAAAAAGAATCAGAATCCCAATATAGTCAATATTGCTTCAAAAAGATCAGAATGTGTGGTTAATTTTGCGTTTGCATGCCATGACGATTTGATTTGGCATTTTTGGAGCCAGCTTCTGGGCTTCACATACAAACAGCTCCTCCCCGAGCACTATCTATATATTATTACAGAAACACAGCATCATCCAAGATACAATGTATGTTCACGAGAAAACCTTTGCGCCCATGTCATATTGTACCTCAACCTATTTAGGTTTAAAAATTACAGAGACAGAGACCTATTAACTTTTGCATGCACGTGTTACCTCCAGATTCACAGTGTATTTCGGAAGACCATCCCCCCCATTCAGAGGAATAGCCTTCCCAAAGCACTGAGTATCAGAATTTTCAGGGTTGCATCAACGGTGCGGCCCCTAAGGCGAACTTCGAAAAACCGTCTGACCAGAACTGTGCCGGGGCACGGCACAGTCCTGATCATCCCCAAGACGGAAGCCGTGCTAGTCTGCCCGGCGGAGCGGGTACTGGTGTGCCGGGCGCCTGCGCAGTGCCGTGTGATGAACTGCATGACACCGCACTGTGTGTACGTGCGGCGTCATGGTGTGCGTTCTGCCGGCAGATAGCGCGGCTGGTGTTTGTCCTATCCGCGCCGTTGATAAGAGGTGGGACTTTTTGGAAAAAAGCTGGAAGAAGCTTAAAATTTAAATCTTTGAATAAAGCTGTTTTACTTGATAAATCACCATTGTGCAAAGTATGACATTTTTGACGAGATCTCGTCGGTGTGAGTGCCCTTGGAGAAAGGAGCAAGTGGTGCGAATTTCATCAACCTGGTGCAGATTTTTTAGACTGGTACGAGGAAGGTGACACTGAAAACCAAACAAATAATGGTTAAATGAAGCCATCACACGTTTATTACATACTCATAATACTCAGGTTAAAAATAAGAAGACAATAAAAACGGAGTCGTCTTCACACCACCAGCGGACACAGGCAGCGACGGACCATCCAGCAACTGGGCGCCATCAGGCTCCATGGTCCGCGGACACCGACACCGACACTCAGCTCAGTGGAAACTAGACTCTGGACAGGGGGGAGACGGGTTGCCAGGAACTGTCATCGAGGAGGAAACCAGACGGACGGTGGGCGCAGAGACGCGACGGACGCGAGGCAAGAAAACGGCGCGGCGACGAGCGCAACCCCGGCGGCGCGCACGACGGGGACGGCGGGCACCACCGAGCACGGCCGACGCGAGCGGCGGCGGGCATCACGAAGCCCAGTCGACGGACACAGCGACGGCCGAGCGGCATACAGAAGGTGACGCGAACGCCCCCAGCGGTGACAGCGTGAGCGCCCCTAGCGGTGGCGGAGAAGCTCCCCCAGCGGCAGCCGAGAAACCGCCCCCAGCAGCGGCGCCAGCGCCCCAAGCGGAGGCGACACCCTCCCCCCCCACCGCACGCATTAAGGTCTGCTTCTGGAGCCCTGATGAATGGAATGGGTCGGAACCAGTCCAGTGAGCCTCTACCTAGGGGATAGTGAGCTGGGACAATGAGATCAAGGTGTGGGTGCAGCAATCAGCACTCCGGTCTGAAAAAGGAGCCACCACCAATCATCTGAAAAATTCACCTGTCATGATTACAGTAATGGATATGTGTCAATATGACACGGTTTGGGTCCTCTCAACAGACATTTAAACAGGGTACAAGTTGTGTCAGATACAGTTTCAACATGTGTATCACTGGCCACAAACAGTGTTTGGGATGCAACACCAAAACAGCCTCCTGAGCTTAGATATGACAGGAGAGCGCAAAACAAATATTAACGTAACATGTTTTGTCATCCTTCCGGTGTTATGTACTCTGTGCTGCAAATACAAAGCTGCAACCAGCTCACGAAGGGGTGAGGCAAAAACAATACACATTCCAGGCGCATACACTGTGGGCCACAGACGGCTGAGCGGTTGAAATCTGCAACCGCTTTTACCAGTTAAAAAAGCCTTTAAAAAAGCCTCCTTTTATCGGACACCAAGGCCGGGTTGGTTATAAAGACACAGGAGGGGGCCTTTTAAAAAGTTATCAACTAACTTACTAATAAGAGAGGTAGCATTGCATCATGTGGGTAGGAATGGGTGTGTTTTTCTCCCTGGTATATGGCAGATTGGTGCGAAATTTTGGTGGCTGGTGGTGAGAGTTTTAGATGGCTGGTGCGACTTGCCTGGCCTGCTGCCATTCTTTGCAGACAGGAGAAATTATGCTTTATTCAGTCCTAATCAGAATTAAAGCATTGAGCGCAGTTGAAACCAGAGGGAACAGACCAAATCCCTATACCGTACCCTAAGAATCAATGTAAACTAAATACTATTGAAATTTTGAGTGACACTTAATATTCCAATAAATCTTTAGCGATCCCGTATTATATGATGGCTTCAAAACCAGCCCTACAACATACCAATTAATTTTTATACACCTAGGTACCTTAAATTTCTTTAATAAAGGGGGACTTTAATTTCCCCAAATCAATTGGACTGGAAACTACTCTGACGCTCCTGTTGGGCACCCATCTCACAATCTCCTCGAAATTATGCATGATAACCTACTCTTTCAGCATGTTATTCACCCGACTCGCTACTTGCTGGGCCAAAGGCCTAATATCTTAGATCTTGTCTTCACCAATGAAGAGACCATGATTAACAACATTGACTACTTGCCAGGCATTGGGAAGAGCGATCACCTACTGATTCAATTTCAGCTCAAATGTTATGTTCCTCATCACACGAACAAATCTTCTGCACTGAACTTCAGGAGGGCCGACCTAGAAAGGTTCAATCGCATGATTCTTGAGATTGATTGGACGGGCACTAGACACACGTGACAGACGATACTTCGAAAGCGAGACTACTTAATCTCTACTTCGCCAGTGTGTTTACAGTCGATAACTCATCGAACTGCCCTCCATTCGAGACGCGCTGCACTAGACCATTCCTCGGGGACATTCCAATATCTCAGGAGGCGGTATCACGCAAGCTTCGCTCACTTAAGGTTTCAAGCTCCCCTGGTCCTGACCAGATTCACCCTAGGGTTCTCCAAGACGCTGCGGATTCCATTTCTATGCCTCTTTCGACTCTCTTTAGGATTTCTCTGGATGAGGGTACTTTACCAAGCGACTGGAAACTTGCCACAGTAGTCCCAATCTACAAGAAAAGTGTCAAAAGTGACCCCGGAAATTACCGCCCAGTCAGTCTGACTTCCGTTGTGTGCCAGATTCTAGAGTCGCTGGTCAAGGATAGCCTGCTCCAGCACTTGGACTCTCAGGATCTATTGTCAACTCACCAGCATGGCTTTCGCCCAAAGCGGTCGTGCGAGTCCCAGCTCTTGGAGGTTCTAAACGAATGGACCATGCTTCTCGAACACAACAACCCTGTGGACTCGGTTTACCTCGACCTACGCAAAGCGTTTGATTCCGTTCCGCACCGGCGTCTTATCATGAAACTCGAGGCTTATGGCATCAGAGGCAAGGTACTTCGCCGGATCTCTGCGTTTTTGTCAAATTGCTACCAGCGTGTTATCATCCAGTCGGCGCTCTCAGATTGGGTCAGGGTCACCAGCAGAGTTCCTCAGGGCTCTGTCCTTGGCCCGCTGCTCTTCCTGATATACATTAATGACTTGCCAGACTGCGTTACTTCAGGAATAAAAATGTTCGCTGACGACACCAATCTATACGGCAGTGTAAAACGAGACTCTGCAACCACTTCCCTCCAAGAAGACATTCACAGCTCCTTTGAATTGTCATCTAGATGGCAGATGCCTTTTAATGACAATAAGTGGGCGTAATTTAGAGCGCTCGCGCCGTCGGCGGTCACAGGTTCGGCGCCTTCGTTTATAAATTTTATTTGTCCACCTCAGCCAGCCGGGGCATGTTCTTAGGGTCTCTGTATGTTTCATGTACCGCCGTAGTGTCAATAAACATGTATGGTTGTAAGTGTGTCGTGATGCACATCGGCAACTTCAATCAGGGACGTAATTTAAGGATGAACTCAGCTATTCTCTACACAACTCAAGTCGAGAAAGACCTTGGAGTACTGATCGATACCGAAGTTGAAATTTAGACAGCAGGCTTCAGCTGCTGTCGGAAAGGCTACCAGAGTCCTAGCAGTCATAAAAAGGTCATTTGCCATCCTGGACACATGCACCCTTCCGCTGCTCTACAAATCCCTCGTCCGGCCACTTCTCGAATCACGGAAACTCTGTGTGAGGACCCTGTAATAGGGCAGACTGAATCCTCCTGGAAAAGGTTCAAAGACACACTACCCGCCTGATTAGCTCCCTCAGAGGTGTTCCGTAAATTGATAGGCTTCGTGCTTTAAGGCTCAATTCACTGTACTATCGGAGGGGTCGTGGCGACATGATTCGTGTGTTCCAGCTGCTCCACGGTCTCATTGAACAGGACTACGCTCAGTTCTTCAGACTTGATGTGCACTCTCGAACTCGGGGCCACCCGGTGGAAGTTGGCTAAGCCAGAAGCGGTCACCAGAGCCCAACGGAACTTCTTTGGTGTTCGAGTGGTCAATCACTGGAACTCGCTACCAAGCTCAGTGGTGTCGGCTCCCACTGTCGACCTTTTCAAAGCTTGCCGCGACTCCCACTGGAATGCCTTCATATACCAAGTTCCTGAACTAGACTTTTCAGGAGTCCCCCCTTTCCCCCATGGCCCATAAAGCTTTCTTGTGGGCAAAACTCAAGTTACTTTCCCTGAGTAAGACCTAGTTGAGCTACCCTTATATTTGAGCTCTTCGGAGACTTGGAACCAGCGGGCTGGAGTGGCCCTCATTATCCGAAATTGTTAGGTTAGGTTAGGTACCTAGTTCTCCAAAAACAATCAAGTCAAGCACCTAGTATCTGAACCCCCATCCTTCCTCTTCTCAACACAAAAAAGCAATAGTAGCGCTAATGCATGGATTTCCAAATATGGAGGCCAAGCAAAGGTCTATGAGCAGGCAAGGTAGTAGCAAGAAATGTATTCTTTGATTCGTGATAAAACAGATTAGTATCATTCTAGGCAAATCAAAGGTCAAACTAGTCCTGTTAATAACATAATTTGCTTGTATTCTATACCTATTCATATATATATATATATATATTTGTTCTCTATATATATTTATACCTATAGGTAGGAACCGTGGTATTAGGCAAAATATATTAAGCCAGCTGCAAACGGCGCATTAAAGACTAACAAAACATCAAGCTTAGTAAGAAAATAGAGGCAATATTTTATTATTTATCATTCGGTTTTATCCCTTTTTTACCTTAAAGGGACATTGTCGCAAAAATTTTTATTGTGGTTTCTTAATATCTGAAAAATCCTGATTCTGGTACTATCAATCGTTTCTTTATCTTCAGCTAAATTTTTGGAGGCCACTCAACAATTATTCAAATTTGCTAACAATATCAATAATAGACTGTAACCTGCTCTTCACCTCTATTCTATCACTCAAAGTTTTAAGTTCTATAAATGATTTTTTGGGAGTAGAAAACGTTTTTATGCTGTATTCGTATTCAATTTATTTTATTAACCCTTAAAAAATACAAATATTAGATTAGCATGTCCAAAACATTCGGCTTGAGAAAACTAATCAGGAAAGTTTTAAAATCGGGCATGTGTCGTACAGCGGGGATGGTATAGTGGCCTCCATTCCCGACTCTCACACGGGTAATACGGGTTCGAATCTAGGTCGTGGAAGTTTTTACTGTAAAAACAATTTTTCTGATTTTCTTCTTGTTTGTTCATGCGTACTAATGGATGAAGCATAGTCGGATCCATGATTGCTGATCGGGGGAGGGGTAACTTCCGGGGAGGGCACCATCCGGACCAGGGGGTGCCACCTTTGACCGGCAAAACCTATCAGATGGACGCTAAATCCTATCAGTGTGCGCCGATTTTCGCATCCTGGGGGAGGGGATGGGACGCGACATTTTAGGGTTCACCGAGAGTTGATCAGAGAGAGGGGGGGCACGTGCCCCCTTTGCTCTCCTGGATCCTCCTATGGGATGAAGTAAATATTCTAAGGACAATTTCTTCTGGTTATCCCTCCGTCCGGGTAGTTGAGGGAAAGGGAATATTAGCCCCAAATATTTTTCTAATCTGACCGGCGTACCAAACTGCAACCGGCTTGTCTCCAGCTCCCTGCAATGGTTCTCAATCCGTCGGATTTCCCTCTTTTCGAGACCAGTTCCCCTGTTTTCTGACCAGCGGGACACGCTGTTCGCCGTTCGAAAATGTCTTTTGCGTCCTTTGCTGAAGGCCATTCTTGAAGGCTGACCGGTTTTCGTGCAAACCAAGAACCAGAAACCGGCCCAATAAAAGCAGGGGTGGCTCTTCGAGATTATATGTGTTAATCTCGAGATTAATGTGTCTCGAGATTAATTAATCGTTTAACCCTCGTCCCACCGGGGGCCATCGATGGCCCCCTAAGGTTTTTCGGGATAGCAGAAAGACGATGAGACGCAGCACCGTGGTTGAGGGTTCTACCTCTCACTGCATCATTTTCCCACCATCCCTGAAATTTTTACCCCGGGTCACCCAAGGTCAGGTCACCAGACGAGTTCAACCAAGGTCACCTCACTTCAGCTTTAGAGCTCTGTAAGAGCTACATTTCGGAGTCGATCGATTTGAAACTTCCTACACTTTATGACCCCTCCAGGGTCTACAAGGTGTATATCCGGGATTTTTCGATTTCGTGCCCTGAGGTCAGGTCACGAGGTGACCTCTCCCATTGAAAAAGCATGGGAAAAGCTGTCTTATGATCTAAAAGTCACAAAAACGATTGAAAGTGCTCAGCTTGATCAGAAAAGCGTTTTTGGACACCCTTTCACGGTTTCCAGGGGCCATATTTGCCCTTTGACATCCACAAGGTCATCCAAGGTCACCAGGGGTCAAAAACAGTATTTTGACAATAACTTTGACCTGTATAAGCTAGAGCGCTGAAACAAACACCATCGTGTTTGTCTCGTCATTGGCTTTCATTTGATATACGGCAAGGTCACTTTCTGACCTTTCGTGACCTCAGGTCATACTAGGTCACGAGGTGACCTCTGGAGGTCAAACTACTGGCGGGAGGTCTTTACGTTTCCATAGCAGAAAAAGTACTGCCAATTTCCTATCAAATGTACTTTCCCACACCTCAATAGCTCTAAGGGCATAAAAGTTATGCCCAGTTTGCTTAAGCATTGCATATTTGAGTGAAAATAGCCGATCTTGACCTAATTTGACCTCTGGAGGTCAAACCATTGACCTGAACACTAAAACATGTGAAGTAATTTCTTACTGAATTCACGCGAGCTTTCTAGTGCACTTTGCAGATTTGCGCTAACGCCCATATTTTCGGAGTTAGAGGGGGGCCATCGATGGCCCCCCGGTGGGGCGAAGGTGGCGCCGGACCCCCGGTGGGGCGCGGGTTAACACGCGCATTGACGGGAGGCGGGTACCCGCCCCCCGTCTGGTTTTTCGGATAGAACATAAAAACGGCGGCGCGTAGCGCCGCCGTACTTGTATCCATACGCGTATATTAACAGTAAAAACGCAGTACATGGTAAAACATACACTCCTAACACTAGGCAAAGAAAACTAGGCAGGGGCGCCGCCACGGAATTTAAGCCACCACACATTTATTAGGTAGGTACTTAACACACTCGGGTTAAAAATAAACTCGGGTTAAAAACTTGGTATACCTTCTCTCATCATTTTTACAACTTCTGTCAAAATTTTAAGGTTAGGTCATCTCAGGTCAGGTCACCAGTACAGGTCAAGTGACCTGACCTAAAAGTTTAAGACAACATAAGTCGGAACAAAGTGAACTCATCCGATTGAAGTCACCTGACAAAATGGTTAAAATATTTCGATGGAGAAGCGTATGGGCTACCCAAAGCCGTTTACCATTTTTCACTACCTATCGTGGTTTTGGAGATTTTAGGGGGTACCCGCGCCCCCTGTCAAAGCGAAGGTGGCTCAGAGCCCCGTCAATGCGCGTGTTAATCTGGTAAAACAACGAGAAAAACGTTAATCCGTACGAGATAAAACGTGTTCGAGATTAAATGTGGCGGTCTCCCAGGGCGGACCACCCTGAAAGACCGCCTGGGCCTTTCACGGCAGGAGAGTGTGGAGGTGGAGCGCCTGCGCATTGGCCACTCCCTTCTGTGCAGCTACCGAAAGAGGATCGGCCTGAACCCGGAGGCCACGTTACAGGAATGCGACGATGGAGAGGACGAGATCCTCCACCACCTTCTGACCCGGTGCCCTGCGTGCGCTGACCTGCGCTGGGACATATTTGGACGGGACGACCCGCCCATCCGGGAAGCGCTGGCGGACCCACGACGGCTGGCGTAGTTCCTGCGGCGGTTGGGGCGCCTGCAGGGCGCCCCCTCCCATATGGCCGGAACACTCAATCAATCAATCAGATTAAATGTGTCCGTCGACATCTAAATCTTTGATATAATTGTAATTCTTTGGTCTCCGGAGAATAGAAAAACACGTAGTCTAGAGAACCGGAGAATAGCTGAATGTGATACGGAAGAATACCTCTTGATATGCGTCAGAACTGGGGAACCAGAGAGCAGCCACCACGATCCTTGGATGAACTAACAAAAGTGTGGAACGCACCACGAACCCAAACCTGATCACTTTTTGTTTCAGGGGGAACGTTTGTTGTGTGTTGCAGGTTGGAGATAGACTGGCCACCTCATTCCTCTGTCCGTGGTGGTAGCTCTTTCTAATTTTTTTCGTATATAATAGATATACAAGATTTAAGAATACATTGTTTTTTACTTCAAGTTGAGTTAGTTTCTGATCAGGGCACATCAAGAAAATATACCTCAAAATTATAGCCTGGAACAGTTCGTATTAAATAAAAAGGATTCTATAATTAATCTTAACATTGGTAGTCACAGAGTCTAAACCTAAGAAGACGCATCGCAGCTTTAAGACAAGCAAGCTGCTAGCCTCATGAGTGACATTTGCTTATGAAAATGATAAGCGTTTATTTTTAATACTTCGGAGTTCGGAAACGGTCCTTTCTCATAATAGAACAAATAATTCCAGAAGCACTTCATATAACATCATATCATTATATAAAATAGTATATTAACCGTTATTTTTATTAGATTGTTTATTAGATTATCTACGTTGATAAGATATTTCATGACCAGCCTCCTCGAATCATAGTTCCAAAATGGGGCTAATACACTGATAAATATTCAGGTACATCCCTTCACCAAAATTCTCATAATATAATAGGTGAACACATACATTTTTAGTCAGAGTGCTAGGATAACCTGGAATCGAGTTCCAATATTTGAATATTCCAGTACTGAACTGCATTATTCCAGCATTCGATTTCCAAATCAGATCTAAATTTCAAGCCTTGGTCACACTATAACCAAAAATTTTCGCTTATTGTATTATGAGGATTCTGACGAGGGGCTGTGCCCGAATATGTGATCACAGTGTGACCACAGGCTCCATTTTGCGTCAAGAATTCGAGAGGCAAAGCCATGAAACATCTTACCAATTTATAATCATGCTCCTCGGCTACGCAATGCAAAATTCATCTACTTTTAAAAACCAACAGATATCAGTTGATCCATGAGGCTTATATTCAATCTCACAAAAACATGAGAAAATATAACCTACCAGGAAATTACAAGCGAGTGATAACCCTCGGCAGGTGAGAAACGCGTGCAACAATCAGGTCTGCGAGTCCCCAACGAGCAGTCTTCCGAGTGCAACGTGGACTAGAGGATATAACTCAGTACGTCAGTGACGGATCCAGGCCAATGTTTGTTGTGGGGGAGGGGAGGGGAGGACAGGGTCCAAAATCGTGAATACACATTTTTTTAAAGGTCGGTGAAAATCGCAGAGTTTGGGAGGAAAGTAAATTTTCCCTGAACCCACCAGTGAGTATGCAGCTCCTAGCTTCCAGTCCTTGAAGTGCACTCTAAGAAGGCTGGGAGCGAACCAAATACTGAGTGTACATCAAAAGCATAACAGATTTTGCATCTGTCCACAATAAGTGCTACACGGTTTGATAAAATGTTCACCGCAATAGTCTGAGCACAGAGGTGTCACTTATTATTTTCGCCGACTTTCACACGTACGACCACCAACAAAATCTGACCACTTGGTTTTTTACTATAAAGACCCTTTGCATTACTAGTTTTCTTACCTTTAGGCTAAAAAATACTTTTAATGGCATGTTTTACTGAGGTCCTCAGAGGATTTGCCTTAATATACCGCGATAAACACCACTTACGCACATACATGAACGTATACTGCGGGCACACAGGCAGACGACCGAGGTGCACTCAGGCAGGTTCGTGTTCAATGCAAAAAAACTGCTGGCTGTGGTACTCTGCCAACTCTGGGATTCCATTGCTCGTCCTCTGAAGCTTGTCTTCCAGCAGCAGACGTAATTTGCGATAGTCACTGTCGAGGGGCAGCACCTGATTATTTCTGTTTTGCGTTCAGCTTGCTGGGGTAGGCTCTTCTTAAATTAGAAGAAATTTTCACAGCAGGAACAAATGGGACCAAATAAAGGGTACAAATAAAATATCACAAGCCCACAATGAAAGCAAACAAGATATCACTGAATCTTGTTTTAAACATATGCAAAATATATATATTTCAACAACAAAGACATCCCCAAAGACGATCTATAGTCTAGATCATGGGTTTGTGGAGGGGTCAGGTGGAACCATGCAAATTCATGTTTTTTTATAAATTACAATACATTATTTCAACACTGGCCCACAATAGGAAACAAATATTCCAAATTTCAGGTCTATGGGAGAATCGGTCTGATTGGGTTCATCCCATTCAAACTAACAAACAAAATGATCATACACAAGCTGGTCAATTGGGACGATAGCTTGATGATACACAGCAGCTCCGAAAGACAGGTTTTCTAGTAAACAAATTTTCTCTTTGAAGAGACCCGCCTAATCTTTCATATATTCTTCCAGGAAAACACAAAAAATTGCATCACCCAAGACTGCCCCCCTGTCATTCCTACATGACTATCCATGCTCTTTGTTCACAATTATATTGTTGTATTGGGTACATTCCTAGTGTTTCAAATCATAATACATCTTATCCTAGTTTTCCCTCAGTTCATTTTTAATATCAATTATAAAAAGCATGCAGATGGGCATTTTCAGAGGGCAGATGAATGAATTCATCTGCAGATGGGCATGAATGCAGATGGGCATTTTCCGAGGGCAGATGGATGAATTCATGCTACAGTCACTTTCATGTCTGGAAACAAACAGTAGCACTTGAAATATGAGTAAATGGATCTGATAAGTAGATAGGAGTACACTGACTACTATGTACTGTATGGTACCAAAATAAATGGAAAATCTGTTTCAATCTGTAAAATTAATCAAAAACATTTTCATACTTAAAAGAAGGTAAGCTAAGCAGCAAATGCACTAGCATGCACACATTGTGCAGAGCCAGTATTTGTAACAGGTAGAAATTTGTAATTCAAATTACAAGCTTGATATAGACTTTTACTAGAGTGCACAAATATTGTAAATATAAAGTTAGACCAAAAAGAGAGGGAATATGGGCAATTCAAAAATAATATGCTTAAATAATCATTCGAGAATTGCCATCACCAAATAATTTTCACCTATTTTGGTACACAAGTTCACCTGTGCAACAATAAAATGAGGACTTTTTGGCATTGACACTGCTCATACGCCTTGTTCCGTCAGCCAGCACAGCCTTGTCCGCGAGCCCTCGAGCCTCTCCTCTAGAAAAGAAATACCACAACTGTCTCTAGTATGTGCTATGGCTAATCAGACAAAAATGAACCAGAATACTTATCTACCAATCACAAAAAGTATGCTACCACTGTTGTGCTGTTACTGTTTTTCCAGCAGCACCACAGCAGGTAGCCAGCCTATAAATCTAAGATTGGTTCTAAGATTGGTTCTCAGGGAGAGGCTATAGCCATGTGACATAGACTCAATCCAGTGTGCAAAGTATGGCATTTTCAACGAGATCTCGTCAGGGTGAGTGCCCTAGGAGACAAGAGTGAGTGGTGTGAAGTTCATCAACCTGGTGTGAATTTCCCAGACTGGTGCAAGGAAGGTGACACTGAAAACCAAACAAATAATGGCTGAATTGTTATAAAGACACAGGACGGGACCTTATAACAAGTATTTAACTAACTAATACAAGAGGTAGCATTGCATTGTGTGGGTAGGAAAGGGTGCATTTTTCTCTATGGTATATAGCAATTTGGTGTGAATTTTTGGTGTCTGGCAGTGCAATGATTTTAGGTGGCTGGTGTGACTCGTCTAGCCTGCTGCCATACTTTGCAGACGGGGACTCAATGCTGCTCGCTGATTGGTGTTGACAGACAAAATGAGACTAGGGCTGCTTTCTTTGAATTATTCTGAGGTGGAATTCCAGGGGTTGTGATGTCATGATATTCCGCGGATTCCAGCTGGGAACGTTCTTGACTGAGGCCGGAATGTGGCGTAAATGGCGAGGTGCGACAGTCTTATTATTTATTTTGACTTGTGCACACGCAAATCTTTCATTTACCTTCATTTAGCTGTTATTATAAGGTTCCGATTATCCTACAAACACATATAATGGACCTTTCAAGCAGATAAATATTCAGAGTCCACGAACTTACTGTTACGAAATTCATGCATGGGCGCCGCCATCTTGAGCGGGACTGCTTTTTCTATTCCCACTGTTCCGCGCGGAATGGCGGGAATATTCCACGTGGAATCCCGGGAAAAGTTTCAAAGAACGGCTGTGACGTCACTGTCCCTGGAATTCCAGGCTTAAATGCATTGAACATTAAATGCATTGCCCATACTTGATAGGATTAGTGTTTGACTAACTCACTACACTCACTAAACAAAACCTCAATAAGCATTGATGGCCAGCAAAGATGGATGGCAAAAATTCAAATTGTTTCATTAACTTTTCACGCATAGATTTTTTACCTCTAAGAAAATCTCAATTGACCACATCAAAGGCTCAAAATATTCTACGTGCAGATTACCGACGATATGTTGATCCACGAGACCGGAGAGGCGACAATCTCCTCGTCCGAAAAACCACCCAAAGCTTTCTTCATGCCTCAAAGGAGGCTCTTCTGGATCGCGCTACCCGTATCTCTTTATTGTATCATTTTAGCTGCAATGCAATCATGCAATAACGAACAATTATTAATTATATTATTTAGGGTATTGGGTCCTGACCGCAGCGCTAATTAATGTTATAGAATTTGTATTCATATCTTCGCGTTTGCCGCGATTTTTGAAATGGTGAATATCGATAGTTCATCGGTAGCCATGATGACATCACATTGATGTAAGATAAGCCCACGTGACCAGATCCTATAAGGACTGGGCTTCTGATTGGTTGATGGTATTTCTTTAAAGTCCTATATTTCTCTTTAAAAAGCGTTTTGGAAATATATTTTTATAGAATAATTTTTGATGTTATAGGTTTAAGCTACTGAACTGCTTTAAAAGAAATGTTTGACATTTTTTCATATATAAATTGATAGCTATAGCCGGGTCTACGTCACTTTATCGTTACCATAAGGACTCGGTAAAGTCGTCTATAAATGTTGACTTTGAGGCCGATTTTCAGGCATTTTGAGCCTGAATTTGCAAAAATGAGAATATGACTTCTAAAACAACTTTTTGTAACCTTTTGATCTAGCCAATAAAAATTTTTGCGACAATGTCCCTTTAAAGCTACTAAACAACCATGCACTCGGTTCAATTTGTTCTTCAAAGACAATAATGGCGCAAACATATTTTACAAATGCCGTGTTATTCTGCCGGCAGAACGAAATATAGTGTGCCACACGCATGCGCAGTATGGTATCATGACTACAAGATACAGTACTGCGCATGCGTGTGACATACTAGTATGCGTTCTGCATAGCAGAATAACACGGCTAATTATTCTTGTTGTTGGGCGACAACGGTAGTCATCGAGGGTTGCAGTGAAAGAAGTTGAAGCCATTCGCGTTTTATTTGCGACATAAAACGCCGACGCAATATGAAATATTGCTAATTAGTTGTTTTTTTTTAGAAAGAAGGCAAATGTTGTTCCTGGTTGTTCCCAAAGAATGTACTTTTGTGTGAGCTTGTATCCATACATATTTCACACATACACATGGGGAAATACATTGGGACATGCACTTAGCATTTCGAGCATTTCGTGCATTAGCATTAGCATTTCGTGCTACTAATAACCAATTAAAATGCAACTAAAAAACCATGAAAGCTTTTGTGGGCCCACAACTTCAAACTAACTTAGAATTATATTTTGTTAGTTTTTGTCATTTTGTTCAGTTTTTTTGTCATTTTGTTCTTATTGTTAACTCCTTTGCTTCTCTTCACCTGTCTATATGGAAAATGAAATAAAAATTGATTGATTGATTATCTGACATCCTTCAATAATTCTTACTTCCAATTGTACGCTCGTTAGAAGGGGTTTCAATGTAGACCCACACACGGTTCTCCCGCACTGATCTGTATCGTACTGCGGCAGCGCTGGCCGTTACAGACACGCTGACACACAATTTACTCAGGATACACAAGCAGCTTTGGTGTGCTCTATCCCGAAGGCACACACTAACAGACTCACATAGCCAGTTTTTTAGTACTGGCTAAACCCCAGTCCTGGCCCTCTTCAAACAAGAGGGCCAAGAGGTTGGCCTGAATTGAGAAGGAAAAAAATAAATATTTTGCTTTGTTGGTGGAAATGAATTTGAAGTTTCAATTTGAACTTTCAATCTGTGACTAATTATTTATTTTAAATACAATAATTTAAAAATTTATAGGTAATTTAATTCACAGTTGTCCTAAAATGAATTTAAATCAATGAAAAAGGGTAAATATTAATTTGCATACTACTTCTAAATAGTGCTGCCATTCACCATTTTCCTTCCATTTGCAGGTTGCTGTCATCTCCATCCTCCATTTTCTGATCAACTTCCTCCTCCGCACAGCACAAATTATGTTTGGCCTTGGCGACAACTAGCAACAACAGCAAGTCTCCCTTTTGTTCTCCTTGAAGTCCTTGCGATACATGCCACAGTTTCTTGTCGCAGCTGTGCCGCAGCCCAGTTTTGGTACGGGTTTACAGGCTAACATTTGGTATGAGCTAGCCCTATTTTGCACATGTATGCAGCATATGATGGCACAGATTAAGTGGAGAGTTTGGCCTGTACCCTGAACGGGCTGCTCGTGTATCCTGAGTAATTGGCTGTCCGGCTGCCCCCTCCCCCCACTGACCCCCTCCCCTGAGAAGCGGGGTCCCTTGTTAACCAAGTGATTTGCCGAGAAGTGTTTCTGGGGTGTGTTTGGACCTAATGAATGAGATCCTGTGTAGATACATTGTCCCGAATACCGAGAAGCCCACGAACCTCTCGAGTTTGTCCCAAGTTCGCATCAATGCATGGCCTTTGCCAGGAACATGGAACATCTGCCGGGTCCAGTGATTGCACAACCGAGACTTGAATGTATTTAATGAAGGAGCAGCTATCTTGTGGGCTGGCAAAGCATTCCAGTTGTTCACAGTCCTGACCCTGAATAACGCCCTACACAGGTGTGAGACTGCCTCCGGCTTCGTCAGCTTCATGGCATGCCTATGTGTGCAAGATCGGCCATCGAGATGAATGAAAGAACTGGGTATAGTTCTGGTCTATGGCACCATGTAATAGTTGATAAACTCTTCATGTCCCCTCGGAGTCGACGATGGTATAAAGAGCGCACCACACTTGCTTAGGTTAAAGGGCATCTGGCAAGTGGAGGACCAATCCAGTGCCCTTTCCAGGTCCGTGTAGGGATGCAACACGAGTGGAGGTGTCGGCGCTGACATGAAGCTTGTTGTTATCAGCAAAGATTTTGTTCCCTGAGGCGATGGTGTTTGGCAGGTCATTTATGTAAACATGAAACAACACAGGGTCAACATGGACCCCTTTGGGGCACCACTGATAACACACACCCAGTCAGGGGCTAAAGAACCAATCACTACCTGCTGACAGCAACCTATGAGAAATGCTCTCAACCAGGCTAGCAGCCTCCCCTTTACACAATAGCCTTCTAATTTGGTCAGCAGACGTTAACGTCGGACAGAGTCAAATGCCTTTTGGAAGTCTAAATAAACAGTGATGATGGGGTCGTGTTCCGCAATTTACTGACTCCAGTCTTCTATGGCTTCCAGGACTTGTGATTCGCAGGATCGTGTTGGACAAAAACCATGCTGGTGACTAGACAACAGAGTTTTGTGTTTCAGAATTTTCTTGAGTTGACGGCGTCGCTCAGTACTTCTGCACGTATCCTGGAGTAGCCGCTCTCCTCTGAGCTCGGCTCTGGCCGGTTGGGCGCCGGCCTTTCCTCGCTGCTTTCGCCGCCGCTGCATTGGGGTGGCGATCCTCCCGACTCCGTCTCTGGTGGCTGTGGGGAAATTTGGCATCGTCACTGGCCCGCCAGCCTCTTCATGCCGCCTGTGGCCTCCTCGCGTGGACGCGCGCCTGAACTACCGTTACCGGCGTCCGCCTAACAACCGCCTGACCAGCGTGCCGGGGGTCGCAGCGGCGGGGGTGCGGCGCCCGGCCGCCCTGTGGGACCACATACCACAGCACCCGCTGGTTGACCGGCCTACCTTCGAGTCGCAAGCCGAGCGGCGCGGTCCCACAGGCGATCTCAGCCAGCTCAAACAGTTGTTTGAGAATCACCGGCCGAGGAGCGACCGGTGATGTCCCGCACCTTCATCTTCTACCTGCTGGGCGACCGAGGGGTCCGGTTCGAGTGCCTGCTGCCGCTGGTCGCCTGCTGCTCCAACACTGGCCCCTCGCGCAACATGTGGGTGCGACTGGGTACTGGATGTGGAGGTACTGGATCATCGACTAGCGCATGCTGCGCTGTGCTGAAGATCAAGATGATGTTGAAGTAGGGGTGGTGTTATTTTCTCAAAATAGTTTTCCATTGCTTCTGCCCCCCTCACTTTATGTAATCGACCACGCTGGATTCGAAAATCATAATTTTATTCGTCTCAAATAGCAACAACCCCCCTGCACATACCCCCTGAAGTTTGCAATGTTAAAATATAGAGCAGCTCAACCTACCGCACAAGCAAAAGACCGACACTGACAGCTATTTTGTGGTTCCTTATTCACATGGAGCTTAAAGACAATGACCAACATGATAATGTCTCAGTGAATGACTACTCTTGTTCTGATAGCCTGTCTGATAGGGGCGGAGCCAGTTTTTCATGAGGGTCAAATTCACGAGGGCACGAGTTGTACCTAAGAGTCGGCGACACTAGATCATGAAACCCAAAACTGATGGCGGGAAACGACTGTCAAGAAAACCTAAGGACAAATTCACGTCCCTTTCCCTACATCCCTGATTTAGCCTGCCCTGAAAGGTGGACTAAACGCAAGTTAAAAGTTTTATTTTGTTGCCGAAAAATATTTAACTAGGCCGGTAAAAAGTTCAAGAGGAGTGAATTGAGAAGAATAGTGTGCCCTGTGAAAGCAACATTGTGTGCTTCATCGCAACTGATCCCTTTCCTGTTAACTAATTCGATGAACCTACTAGCAACAGTAAATTAATTTTAAGAGTTTAAGTCCTGAATCTGGGATACTTAACACAATTTAGCTTGATAATCATTGCACAACATTGAATAAAAATTTGTTCGTCATGTCCATATTCTACAAGTTATTTCGAACCGAATAAGTACTGAGGTGATTGAGGTTGCTTATTGATTTTCAGACTAGGAAAACTGTTTACCCTTTTTAACCTAACCCAATTTCTCTTTTTGAGATCCTGCTTCTGAGCACTTTTCTTAGTCCGTGGATCCTAAAAATAATGACGTATTAACACCCGCACTGGAGGGGGGTCTGGCACTAACGCGCACTGGAGGGGGCCTGGTAGGCCCCCTAAGATCTCGGAAACTAAGAGGGTTAGAAAAACGCCACGTGGTAGGTGGGTGGGGGCTATGGTGATCTACATGATGACCAATTTTCATTGACCTAGGTCAATATCTTCAAGGTCAAACGAGGTCGTAAAGGTCAAATATTGGCCATGCTTGGATCGATTGGTAAATGCTGTGATTATGCAGGAAAATGGCGGGAATAAGCTAAAGGCGGACAAGGTTCATAAAGAAGAGGTCTCAAAGAGGCTTCCCCACAACTTTTTGGTCAAGGTCATTCAAGGTCATTGACCTTTAAGGTCACCATATGGTATACTACTTATTATTTACACTTTGACTAACACTCTAGCCACTGTTTGGCGGGAAATGAGGATTGACCTTTCCCACTGACCTTTGACCTTGACCTTTGACCTTGACCTTTGTATTGGGCTACCCTACCGATGACGTCATAGCATAATATATGTCAGACCGGGTAACGTCATTTGGCCGGACGCATAGCGGTCAGTGACCTTGAAAGTGCAGATATGACCTTGACCTGTGACTTTTGACCTTGACCTTGACCTTCATGTGAAGTGACTTTGACATATAGTCCCGCTTATATGACGTTATGACGTCACCACTCGGTCTTCAATGCAAGCTAACTGGTCCGACCGCGCGTTTACGGCGATCTCAAAATGCAGGTCTGACTTTGAAAGCCTATAAGTCAAAAAATTTTCGGCCGATTTTCAAAAAGTCTTCACCAATCGACGCGCTATTAAATTCTGTTAAATTTGGCCACGTTTCGTTTTCGGCTACAAGCGGTTCTCCGGCCACCTCGGAAAAACAGGTGGGGGGCCTCCGAGGCCCCCCCTCCAGTGCGCGTGTTAATATTGGCAATGTCCGTAAAGACGACCAGATCCCATACTAAGGGGTCCATTTGCGGAATGAACTATCAGGAGAGAGGTAAATTCAGGCAAGGCATGCTTCCGACAAGAAATGACGTGCTCCAGAATATAATGCATGTACCTACTTCGTTCCAAACGGGCTGGACAAGTCCAGTGCTCTGAAAACGAGGCGGCCCCTCTTTTAGCTGTGGTCAGCCAGGAGCATTGCCTGTAATGCAGCCTTTACGCAATAACAACAAAGCAAATAAAAACACATACTGGAGCTCTATGGTGATTTTAAAAACGTAGCTCAGACAAGAAAACAACATCAGAACAAAAGTTTTTCGCAAAGAGATGGAGATTTCAACAAATAAGTCAATGAAGTTTTTGATATTTTCTGTGAAGACTCAGCCACCCGCAAGAGGCTTTGGAAATGACATGGCGTAAAGATGACAGATGAAGAATGACAGTTTTTAGAGGACCAGAGAGGTCAGAGGTAGACGTTCTGTGAAGAATTCGTGGACCGAAACGGATGAAGACAATGGAACGAGGGTAAAATTGCTTAGCGACCATGAACAAAATGCACGAAAGGGCCGAAAAAGACAAAGAGGCTGGAAACGAAGGGACCAAACGTCACGACAAGCCAGAATCAGACCACGATGGAGCAGCTGATGTGGACGTAGATGGGACTTTCTGTCCTGATCATGACGCTGGAGTTAAAACTAAGAAAACGGTTTCAATGAAGCGCCCTTCGTCGTCTGGGACTTCAGTTTGGAGCCAGGTGATGAGCTAACGCACAAATATCGGCATATTCGAGAGAGCATCCGAAAAGTGAGGCCAGAGTTCTACGAAACAGTCGACAATCTAAAGAGCTGTTGTCATATGTCGGAAACTCTAGCCGTGGCTGCCGTTATCAGTGTCGGTAACCGGATGTTGGACAGGCATTGGCAGGCTCATGATGTTCCCGACATTATTGATCTCGGCACCGCACCCGAGTCGAGAAACATTCGGGAAGCAGGTAAAAGCATCGAGGCAATGAACCTTGTCGTAATTGTGAGAGATTATGGACTCCGATGAACAGGCGGTTGTCACCTACTCTGATGATGGATCGAAGACCCAGGGCACAGAACCAACCAACCGAAATGTTTAGCTGAGCAACATCGCTTGTAGAAAAATGTTACGTTTGCTGAATTCAGCAAGGTCATCAATTAGATGGCCTCACAGAGTTCATTCGTTTGAGCTCCGTGGAGGACTGAAGTATTGGAAAGAATAAACAGACAAAGGTCACGTTTTGGTTTTTTCACGTTCGATTGTTATTGGCACCTTCGCAGGCTATCAGGCAGGGTATCGCAGGGTGTGATTGGGTAAAAAGCCTACAAATTATACAAATCAACAAGCGCTATGCTGCAGGCAGAGGTCAGCCTGGGACAATACGTCTTCTGCAGCTGAAGTGGCTTAGGCAAGACAACGGACTTAGGCAAGTGGCAGCTGAAGTAAGCAACGCCTTTCTGCAGCTAAAGTGGTCTCCATCTCCGGAGGGCTGAAGGTCTTAACAGTGACAATCAGCTGTATCAATTGCATGTTTAAAAGGGACAAAAATAATCAAAACGCTAAGTTTGTTCATGTCAGTGGCTGTGGTTGCTTCCTCGGGATTTTTTTTGTGTGCTAGAAATTTGGTCATTCTACGACCTGCGAACGTATTTTTTCCAGTCTACAACCAGAACATGCATCAAGAGTCATCCGATGACTCACTGCAAGTCGTTATACTACACTGGCTGAACGCATGGAGCCTATTCCTACATTCCAAACTTCAGAGGGTATGTACAGGGGGTTGCCATCATCTGACGAAAATAAAAATATGTTTTTCGGATTCAGCATGGTCGACTTCATAAATTGAGGGGGGCAGACAAAGAAGTTTGGATTATCACCACCCCTAGTTGAAGCGAGCGCTGAGTGTGGTGCCTTCTGCAATTAAAATATCAACAAAAAAAGAAAACATACTCATGGTGGTCCACATGCCTACTAAGTTCATGAGGCGCTGTGATATTCGATCATTGCTGACCCCACACCGTATCAGATGTACTTGTGGTGCAGAGTATGATCAACGTGCATTTGCCCTTCTCAGTGGTGAAGAATTGCGCGAGTTGGAATTTTGCGCACTGCCGGTCAGGTGCCCTGTGTTCGCCTTGGTCTCAGGAAGAGCCTCAAGTTTTTCATATGATTTAGTAGCACCTCAGCCCATTCACCATTCATATAGACACCATCATTTTGTGAACTGTCGTCTCACACAAATATCAGCTGACCACATTATGCAATCTTGTTTCCTGAGTGTTGGCGGGATTGCTGGCCGTTTGCGGTGCTGATGCCCGCTCGCTGGCGCCGCCTAGCGGCCGAGCGTGCGCTGGTAGGTGGCATGGCTGGATCCGTCGTGCCATCGGCCGCGCTGCCGGACGCTGGTGGTGCTGCTGCTCGAGTTGGCATTAGGCTACCTGCGGGGCCCTGAATCTGCTGTTGGAAAGCTTCCAGCTCAGTAAACAGGTGGTTTCTGGTTGGGTTTATTCCATTGAAATAAAGTAATGATAGAGAACGGTCTGAAAGGGAAGAAGCGAAAGCGTCAGGCGCAGCCGTGCAACGTGCTGACCTGGACTAGCGCAAACACAAACATGCAAACAGGCGTGACATGCGATCGTGCAGGGTTCTGGCCAATACGATGCGAGCGCAGGCATTATGTACACGCAGAGCCACATCACAACATCACCTCCCCTCCAAAAGAATGCGGACATGAGCTGATAAATCATAAATCGTAATCCCTTAGGTGAGCTGGGACGCGTCTGTTACGAGGAGGGTTCCGCCTAACTACCGAACTTGGAGGCACAAGTACGGCTTCAGAGTCAACGACCTCACCGTTAACATCTTCATTGACACTCGGGCGCGGCAATTGCTGAGAAACAGGTGTGTGTAACGAATCCTGTGCGGCACCACTAGCGGACGCGCTCGACTCAGAAAGCCGGTCATCTCTATCTCCGGGCCTCTCTGCCTCTACTGATGCACCTGTCGGTACACACTCGGGATTGGACACTGCATCGGACATCACATCGTTTGAGATACTTTTCTTACAGCGATTCAGATGTACTACCTTATCTTTGTTACACAATCTAACTAAAACGTTTGCGTCTTTGCGGGCGAGAACCAGAAATGGGCCATCATACATCGCGTCTAACGACGAACTGCGCATCTCTCTACGGAGGTATACATAATCACCAGGACGCACATCACTATCCTTTTTGCCTTCATCATACTGCTGTTTGGCTAACGCTCGAGCCTTAGCGGAGTTCTGCATAGCCTGCTCCTGAATATTAACGAGACTGTGACGTGTCTCCTCAAAATGAGCTCTAGGATCAACGCCAAATTCGGGCACCTCGTCTGCCCCCTGCAAGTTAACCTCGGTCGGCACCCGCAGTTTCGTGCCGAACATCAGCTCGTTTGGCTGCAGACCGGTAGACGAGTTGGGCAACGAATTATAAACGCTACGAACCTCACTCAGGACAGACGGCCACAGTGTTTGATCCATCTGATTCTGTTGTAACTTACACCTGATCAACTGCTTTATTGATTGAATCGTTCGCTCTGCTAACCCATCACCCTCAGGATGATACGGAGAAGAGCGCCTTTTCTCGATCCCAAGGTGCTCACATAGCCGGTTCATGAGCTGACCGTCCATATTGTGGGCCTGGTCAGTGATAATTCGGAGTGGTGGACCGTGCCGATGGATCCACTCGCTCTTCACAGCATCACATACAGTCTCTGCACACTGATCTTTGAGGGCAACGAGCTCAGCATATCGTGAGAAGAGGTCCACAATGACTAGAAAATACCTATATCCACCCTGCGACCAGGGCAGTGTCGCAATGTCCATGGCTATAGTGCTACGTGGAGCAGTGTCACCAGTCTCGAATGACTGCAGGGTCTCCTTTGGAGTGAACGACCGCTTGTTCCTTTGGCATACTTCGCAAGCTGCACACAGGGTCTGGATATAGCCATACATGCCAACCCAGAAATATCGGTCCCTAACAGACTTGTACGTCTTATCGACTCCCGCATGATGAACGACATGTTCACGCTCAAAAACTGCACGACGCATGGAACTGGGCACCACAATCTGAGATCTACGCATGAGCAGGCCCCTCTCTATCTTCATCCCGCCATAGGATTTGTACCGTCCCATTTTGATTTTCCCGGTGGATTGTAACTGTCGTACAGCGTATACGATGTTAGTATCCTCCTGCTGAGCCTGCCTTATATCATCTAGGAATGAGCTAACCTCTTCGGTAACATATACATGCCTCTCGAAATGCTCCCTCTCGTCATTTACGTCTGCATCCACTCCCGACTCCAGCCGACTGAGGAAGTCAGGAGCGACATGGTTCACACCTTTACGGTACACCACAGTGTACTCAAGACTTTCAAGCTCAGCTATCCACCGCGCAAATTTGCGACGGGGGTCCTTCTGTCGCCGGAGCCATATCAGCGGGTTGTGGTCACTGACCAAAACGACCTGCGGTGCGGCGTTCATGTATACGCTCCATTTCCGAGTTGCGGAAATGATGCCCCAGCATTCAAGCTCTGAGGCTGAGTAGTTCCTTTGGGTGGGAGTCAGACCGGAGGAGTAGTAAGCCAGTGGTCTCAGTCGACCCTGCCTATCCTCCTGTGAAAGGATAGCACCTACTCCTGAGCCAGAGCCATCTACTTCAACATAGAAAGGCTTATCCCACTGTGGGAAGGTAAGTACCATGTCAGATGACAGGATGTCTCTCAGCTTTAAGAAGCTGGCCTCGCGTTCATCCGACCAATTCCAGCTGACCCCCGACCTTGTTAGTTCGTAGAGGGGAGCAGCAACCTCTGCCATGCGAGGAATAAATGACCTGTAGTAGTTCACCATACCTAGGAACCTGAGTAGCTCTTTCTTACTGGTTGGTCTTGGACAGCTCTTTATCGCCCTCAGGTTCTCTGGCAGAGGCGAGCAGCCTTCTGCCGAGACCTCGTGCCCCAGGAACGGGCCTTTGTCATACCCGAACCTGCACTTGTCTGGCCTCAGCTGCATGTTTGCGGACTGAAACCTACTGAGGGTTTGATCTAGGTCTGACATATGCTGTTCAAAACCCTGAGAAAAACAGCATACATCATCAATGTATGCGACCGCGTTCGAAACACCCTTCAGAACCGAGTCAATGACCCGTTGGTATGTGCTCTGGCTATTGCACAGTCCAAAAGCCATCACATTAATATCGAACTGGCCCCTGGGGACTGAGAACGCCGTCTTATGACGGTCTGTCTCCTCCATTTCGACACTCCAGTATGCACTGGCACAGTCCAGAAAAGAGTATACCCTGCTGCCATGCATCTTATCAAATAAATCCTTGGCATTGGGAAGAGGGTAGGCATCTTTTTCTGTCACTTCATTCAGCAGGCGGTAGTCAATGACGAAACGTTGAGTTCCGTCTCGTTTCCTTACTAAAATGACCCCACTGCTCCAGGGGGAGTCCGAGGGTCTGCAGATGCCATTTGAGAGCACCTCTTCAATCTGTTTGTTTATCTCTTTTTCGTTGTCTGGTGACATCCTACGCATTTTCTGTTTGACTGGTTTGGTGTCTTTGGTCACGATCTTGTGTTTGCCAACATTGCAAAGAGAGGGTTTTTTGGGATTTTTTGCCCACACTGAGTCATACCTCAAGAGGAGACTATGAAGTCTCTGTCTCTGCTCCGGCGCAAGATCTGGGTTGATATCGAACTCCTGACTCCCAACTACACCCTGTTCCACTCGTGCGATTTCTACTCTGTTACCTACTTTCCCTCCACTAAGCATAATGTTGGTGTCAAACCACTTCCTCCCCCAGGCGTATCCTGTGCCCTTCCCAATCAAATTCCACTGATGGGAACTTGGACAAAAAAGATCGTCCTAGAAGGACTGTGTCATCATATGTGTCGAGTACAGTGAATGTGTGCGGCACCATGAGTTCATCATCTAACCTGACGGTGAGGTCTGCATGGCCAAACACTGGCACCTTTACATCACCTACACCCAGAAAATGACCCTGAGCTCGACGTTTGATAGTCTTGAGCAAACCCAGCTTCAACAGGGAACCCTTATCTACAACACTCGGACCTGCACCAGAGTCTAGCATAGCACATGTTTCCTTATCATTAAGCAGCAGTGGAACCAGTACAGCGCTCTCATTCATTAAGCTAGAGGGCTCAGCATGCCTCTGTGGAGTACTCACTTTTGAAATACCGCAGTTGACCAGACTGTGGCCTTTGGCACCACATCGAGGGCACCTCTTCTCGGGGCATGTCTTCATCATGTGGTTTCCACCGCATACATAGCACCTTCCCTTGAAGTTTTGTTTGAAGGGGTGGTTGGGCTGAACCTTGCTGGTGGAGTGAGCTACACGAGCAACACTCCCTCCTGATGCTTGTTGTGAATCAGCTAAGCGATGATGCTGCAGTACTTCTTTTTCTTGTAGCTGGTGCTTGGCGTTTTCCTCATGGCTACTGTCTGCGGCGCAACTCAGCACTCTTGGTGGCTTGGGCTCTCCAAGGGTTCCAAGTCCTTTGAAACCTACATCCAGGTTCAAGCCACGCTCGACCATCCAGGATTTGATGTTGACTAGGAACACCCTTGCAGTTTCATCTGTGACAGTGTTGTCTGCAAGCCAGGCCTTGGCTTTGCCTTGCACTTCCTTTGGAAGCTGAGAACACATGACCGAGCAAACAAAATCTATCTTGACTTCTGCATGACGGGCCGATCGCTTGAGTTCATAGAAGAAGTCATCAATCTGTACACCTGGGAGCCAGTTCTTCCTACAGAGATCTCGCATCGCCGCATACTTGTCTATAGGGGGTCGAGCGTTTTTAAGCTCTTGAAAGCAGAGTCCAGGCTGGTCTCTTTATTCACCAGTTCCCTGACCAACTCGACCTCAGCAGTCCTCCTCTTCAGATATGCAGGGAGCAAACCAATCACGAACTTCTCACCGCCTTCATTCATGAGACAGGAGGCAACCGCAGCTTTAAAGGCGGGTTCCCAGTCCTCTTAACGGTCACCATCCAGTAGTGGCGGTATCACAAGCTGTGAGAACTGATGAGGGCGTGCCATGCTTATCTTGGTGTCAGCTTCAACTTTGATCATTACTTTATTTATGTTGGAAAGCTTCCAGCTCAGTAAACAGGTGGTTTCTGGTTGGGTTTATTCCATTGAAATAAAGTAATGATAGAGAACGGTCTGAAAGGGAAGAAGCGAAAGCGTCAGGCGCAGCCGTGCAACGTGCTGGCCTGGACTAGCGCAAACACAAACATGGAAACAGGCGTGACATGCGATCGTGCAGGGTTCTGGCCAATACGATGCGAGCGCAGGCATTATGTACACGCAGAGCCACATCACAACACTGCCACCAGGTGTAACCACCCTTCACCAGGTGACTTACACCTGTATCAACAAATTGTATTAAATTACGTCGCGCGCCCGCCCGCCAGAAAGGCTGACGCCGATACCTCCCCACGTGGTGTGTCGGCCGTGGTGCATGGTGCTCTCGAATTCGCCCGCGCATCTTATCTCTGGTCGCTTATGTGCAGTGTATTGTGGTGACTGGTGTGTTTCTGTGAATTCAATTTGGGGCCCCGCGCCGGGGGCGCTTTGGCGGGAGTTGTGGCGTGGTCTTTGTTTGGGGGACGAGCTCATGTTTTTGTTTGGGAGTGTATGCTTTGTGGATGATCTTACTGTCAATATATGTGTATGGTATGTGACTTAGCTCATGTACTGAAAGTGCAGACACAACTCAACTCATTGTCAAGAGTTCAGTGAGTCGACTCAACTCCGACTCAATGTTAAATCATTCCAACTTAACTCAAACTTCGACTCAGTTTCAAAATAGATAAGTGATAAATACATGAATGATAATAACAAATAAAGAAATAAATCAATAAACCAGTAGAATGCAAGCTGTACAGAAAGTCATACAGGAAACGGAAGATTTATAGATTGATTTTTATTCTTCCAGACTGTCACTGCCAGATAAAGCTGCCACACCATGTTGCAATGATTTCTAAAATGAGCTTTGCATGTTGAGCTAGGTACATGGAATGAAAAGGGACCCAAAAGGCTGAAGATTACAACAACTTTCCAAGTTTCGAGTCATTTGGCAGTTTCATTTTAACTTATCATACTCAAGCAAATTTGTATGCCCGTTCCCGAACACAGTTTGTAATTGAAAGAAAGTTGTAAGTGAATCAATTTTCAGAAAGTTAGGGCTAATAATGTGAATACAAGAAATTTCATGACACAATCTCAAGGCGGGATTGTGCATGATATCGGAAACTGATATCTCTGTTATACTTTACTTATCCGTGCCTCGAAATATTGGAAGGGGGTAGCCTGATGACCTGCTTCCCATGGGAATATTTGGAATTCATGGGAATTTCTACTCTGTTAGTACGCCAATGGTGTGTAATATTAGCTGGAAAAAGTTTGTTTAATCACCATACAATTGTCCAGCGTCATCCTGATTGAGATGCTACCAGTTTGGAGTTTTGCACCAGTATATTCCAGCCAGAAGGTTTTTTTAAGAAGAGGATTATCGGATTTACAATTTTGCGAGATTGTGTGATAGCATGTGTTAACTTGTATCCCTGTGTATGTGTGCGTTCTGCCGGGGCTTGCTCGTATGGATGATTTCATGATTCTTTTGCTTTCAGGGCGTGAAGCATGCCGAGTTCCTGGTTGAATACAACCTTTTGGTGAATATATTGTCGTCTCAGCCTCGACTCGGCGTCCAGATAAGTACAGGTATGTTTGTTGATTGTACGTTTACCAATGGGCAGAAGGGAGGTGCTAATCAACCCCTGGTCACGAGCCGCCATCTTGTGACATCAAAACGGCGCAAAAAATCCCTTTAGCCATCTTTAACATTGAAAACCTTACTAAGTTTGGAGGTGTGTTGCTAGCCACCAAAGAGCAATAGACGCCTTTTAGGCCTAGATCTGCAATCTTTGGTCTCTTTGGTCTTTGAAAATGACCCTACACTTGTCAAACCTAGAATATATTGGCATTGTATTTTCCCTAGAAAAAGGTCTTACAATGCTAGGTAAAGGACTTCCTTCATACACCTTAAGTTTTCCTTGGGAATGTGCAAAAGAAAAATCAGTTCACCTCATATTATTGATGCCATATTAACCCTTGCGACATTGGAGGGGTGTTTGAACACCCTCCTCTGGTTTTTCTGGCGGTACAAAAAAAATTCGATTCACCGTAATGAGAGAATACGAATGGTGCTTAAAATGATTCTAACTCAACTCTGTCTTTGACCTGTCATGACCTCAATATTGACCTGAGCCAAAAAGTGGCCGATGTTGTTTCTTCATGAATTTGTCTGAGCTATCCACCAGCATTCGCTTTTTTCGCTATCCCGTATAGGAGCCGATTTCGATGGGTTGTTTGAACACCCCCTCTGCTTTGGCGAATGTGGCCTCGGAGGCTGTTAATATTCGGTCAATCAAGCCGAATATTCTTTATTTGCACCTGCGTTCTAGGCGAAGAATAGCCACATGCATTTTGTGTAGCGGCCTGATGTAAAATAAAGAAATATATAGCCCACTTTCCGATATTTTCTTATCAGGAATATAAGTTTTCTTGTCTGATCTTAGTACCTTTACAATATTGATCTGTTTTTGTTTGTCTTCAAGGCAAAGGTGTCTCATTTTATCCTGAATTGTTTTCTCTGTGTGTTCACAGTTGGCTATATTTCGTCACGAAGAAGCGACCATGCAAGAACATATCCTTCATGTTCTGGCAGTCCTTGGTAAGTAGTTCTGGTTCATGTAAGATTGCTTACCGATGAACATTTTGAAGATTAATAGATTTTGCCCCCTGTATGTTGATTTTCAATGTGGTGAGGTGCCAGTACACCTAACCCACTTGCAAAAGACTGCATGCCACCCATGAATCATTTTTCGCTGTACGTCCATTGAAGAGTATGTACCACCTTGTGCCAACAGTGGTTTCTCGACACGGGTTTACAAAGCCACTGTATCTCATCTCGGCTCGAAACAAGTTTGAAAGGTTGAGCACTCGCTTTAAAGGGAGTGTGCCATCTTCATAATGGGCGTTGAACTGAGATACCATATTGGTTGAGCGTGTCTAGATGCCGCTATTGGCATATTTCATTTCACGCGAAGTTTTTCATTAAATATCTGCACACCTTAAATTTAAAAATAAAGAGCACTTTGTTCCGGTCACGAAGCATTCAGGAATCGGTACATTCGGTATATTATTATTGGATTACTCCTCTAATGAGGCTTTTCAGTCTCCTCTTCAAATCACACACACACACACACACACACACACACACCGCACGCACGCACGCACGCACGCACGCACGCACGCACACGCGCACACGCGCACACTCACACACACTCACTCACACCATGGATCGCACTCACTGAAGAGCCTTGCACCGCCACATCACGCTCTCTCACAATACGGAAGAGAAAGAAAATCATTCGTCGTACGCATTTCATTGAAAAGAGGCAGTACAATAAGTAAAAATAAAAAGTATAAAACATAAAAAACTCAGCGGGCTAAATCCGAGTCTAAAAACCTGATTAGTTATCATTAAAGTAAACATAAAATCAAGAATCATTTACGTTATAGTTCGCACTAAAATATACAACTCGATGACTCCACTGCACCCAGCTACTCTTCATCCCTGAGTAGAACATGCAGTCTACTCTTAAAACTAATCATATTACAATTTCGCATTTCGGTTGTCAGGGTGTTAAAAGGTGCCGCCGTCACATACGCTAGTCTCCGCTTCCCTGCATTTGTCCGCGGTCTGGGTGGGCGTAGATGTCCCCACCGCAGTGTGACGCGTTCGGTGGTCATGATCGGTAAAACGGAACATTTCTCGTAGGACCGTTGGTTGATGTGCTGAGTACACTTTTGGCTAGACATAGTTGATGGTACTCGGTTAGCTCATTGGCAGACATAAACCTTAGTCGTCTCGCGTCCTGAGATATATGTTCGAACTTCTGCTTGCCAGATGACTCGTGCGAATAAAATCGACAACTTTCTGCACCCTATGTAATTGTGAAGCGCAGCATGTGCCATAAATAGCTATACAATAACGCAGTGTCGACATAACCAGTGCGTTAACTATTTTTTTAGTACTGTGCGAGGAATGACGTGACTGGCATGGAGAAGTCCAACTAGGATGCCTGTGCACTTTGCAGTTAGGTGATCAATGTGTGTTTGGTAGGTCAGAAAATTCGGGGAGGCAAAATTTTCTATTATTCACGAAAACTGAACGTGAAGCGTTTTCCAACAGTTGTTATCAACATGATGCAGCTAATCACACTGTATTTTCGGTATTCTGATCACCGAAATTTGATATTATATATCCTCTAGTCTTAGTCTTAAGCCTCCAGGGCAGCAAACTCATATAGGATCGCATGCCATGCACAGTTCAATCACTGCGATTGCTATTACTCGATAATATTAACAGATGAAACAAAGAGGTGCTAATGCTGATGTCTGGTGGCAGTCTACATGAAATAAGGTGGTTTTTAATGACAAGAAAGTCAATCCGATCGAGCTCTATATGAATTCAGCCCATGCATTGAGGTCTCCGATGCAGTTCTCTATCGGTGTTATGCAAGCGCCTTTATGGTGCACTGTATATTACTGCAAATGCCGTAATTATTTTGCGTTTGTCTTATTTGGCGACTTTTTTAGTGTTCCACAATGCTGAACAGTAGCCAACATAAGAATGGGCACAAGCTGGGGATTGTCAAGCCCCTCTGAGTGCCTGGTATACTGCAAATTTTTTTGCCGAAGGACATTATTGCAGCCTGGGTACGTCAAAACTGGCGATAGTACATTTTGCAGCCCCAGAGTCTACTGTCTCAGTGACAAAGGAGGAAACCTATGACGGACGTCAGACGGGAGGGGCATGCGATGCGACACCCTCCCACTCGGTATGGGGTGATGCACGGATACCGAATAAGCACACGGGTGCAAAGCTGATCGGCAAAACAAGTTGATGAGCAAAAAACTGGCACACGCTCTAAACGGAAGCTGGTAAGATGTAACTAGTGCAGAAGGGGCAAGTAGATACATACCAAATGAACAAGACTGCTTCTAAAATTAATTGCTACCGGCCGTTGGGGGCGGGGGGAAAACACTATTTTGGGATATGGGGAATGGCCTTTACCCCTCTGGATCTGACAATGAGTTGGTTTCAGCCATAAAAGGCCATCTCGCTTGAAGAAATCATTCAGGCTGCATGATAAATTTGAAAAAGAGAGTGCTAAATCTTCTCAATACACAGTAAGATACGTTTTCACGCCAGAAGATGTCCTTATTTTCATATCCAATGCAAATATCAGCTAATATTTAGTATTTCCTAGTTTTTTCCACTTTTCCACGGGGGTTTATACCAGTCGGTTTAAATCGGTTTAAACCAGTGGTTTAAACCACTTTCTGCCGGCTGCTGCGACAACCCTGCAGATCAGGTGTATAAGTAAATATCGCCCCGTTGGAGGATGGTTTTCTTGGTTTATGCGGTCTATAACAAGGCTGGTTCCACAAAAGGCGAGAGATGTGAGAGAAGCAATATATGAAAGCTTGGGTCCTGCGGTGTGTTCTATGTGACTTATGCTTAGTTCAAACCGATGAAGGCGTCTGACCCCTTCACGGAACCTCTCCACTGAGCGAAATGGGACACGGAAGGCGCTCTACCGCCCTGAGAATTGAACCCACGTTAATCCATGCCGCCCCACTTCCTAGTCTGGGAGCAGGCAGTGAAGCCACTAGCCCAACTGGCCCCTCCATTCCTTCCTTCATTTCTTTTTCTTAGTCCTTCATAAATTATCGGTTATTTGGAAACATTTGCTTGAGAAATTTAAATTCTGCATCAAGCAAATGTAAATTACTTTTTCTACATAATTTCCCTCTTGCCATGATTGATTTTCACTTAAGGATATATTCCTTCTATGATTTGGTTGTAGAATGTCTCTATAGGTTGTTCTGGATGTTTTCAATCGTTGTTTGCAGGTGCCGTTTTTCTGGCGACCGAGGGGAGTCGCGTGTATGAGCTGAGTGACAGGTAAGAGTGCTGCAGAAACTGTGTAGAGAGTATAACCAGAGTACATCCCATTGTGTCGTTTGATCAATTATTTTAGTTTAGGGTCGCGCCAACACGCGGCGTCATATAGCGCCTCCGATTGATATGAGATCCGATTGATCCGATTGATATGGGCTGTCGTATAAGTTATGCGACGGGTTGAAGTAGAGCCATATTTCGGAACCAAAATTTAAACAAATCTTTTTGTTATTCTGGGTCAGCCACTTGTGTGTTAACGTACTCGCCACCTTAGGAAATATACATGTATGTTGTTAAGGGCTTGTTACTGTTCGGCGCTGGATACAAGCTACCAAAACTAATGTCATGTTTCTGCAACAACATGTGACAAAGCATTCGTCCGTTCATCCTGTAAAGATTCTCAGTCCTCTAAAGTCTGTATTCCAGGCCCGACGGTGCAGATCACCATCAAGAGCGCCAGGTCGCACTTTAGAGCCCTGTTCCAGCTGTCAGCACAGTTTTGTCAGCAGGACCTCTAACCTCTCCTCCAGAAAAGAAACATCAGCGCCATAATCAGGGGCGCAGCCAGAGTTTTCGTATGGGGGGGGGGCACACCAACTTTGAGGGGCACCCCGGGGAAAAAAGGCGCTTTTTAACGTAACCTAAAAAACTTACTATATCTTTGTTTATATAATTTTTTGGGGGCATCTTTAGTTCAATAAAAATGCAAAGAAATCATTGACGGAGAAGGAAAACTCGATTAAAACCGAAAAAAGGAACAAAATATCACCAAAATGCCATAGAAGTAGCCAAAACACTACTTTTTGGATAGATTTAAGGGCAGCCAACTCATGCAAGTACTTAACATCAGAGAAATCAGCGGAGCATGTGATATCTGTTACAATGTGCAGGTTAAGGCATATTGGAGTCGAAAATTTTTTTGTTATGCCCACTGGTTTTGTCGTGACGAGTGAACCCTAGCTGAATGCGGATTAAGTTCCTTGCCTCCCACAATCGCCGTGGGACGAGGAGTAGCATAGTGTCTTTGGAAGAACACATTTTTGCTGCCGGAAAAATTTGGGAGATACCTTTTGAACGCGTTTATTAAGTTCCATATTTGCAAGGCTCGGTCCCAGTTAAGAGTAAACAAAAGGTGAACAGGCCGGTGGTTTGGATGGGGATGGTGTGACAGGGCTGAAAATTGTGAAAACTATTTCTTCATCTAAATTAATTAGTAGAAATCCTGGTTTAGGGGACTGTGCTCTGAGCTCAGGGGCACATGCCTTTTTATCATCCCTTCCCAGAATCCATCAGTATAATAAGCAATTTATATAACCAGGGGTGCCTAGGTATCACAAGCCGTTTTAGAGATTCCTCATTCCCCGTTAGCTCCATTTTACGAGGGGAGTTTCCATTGTGTTCTTATTCCCCATCTATTCAAGACCACCTCTGGGGCCCCCAAGTGTGGATCAGAGGCCTCCAGAGCAACTACCCCCATCCCCCCAGTTGTGCCTCCAGGGAATAGACTAGCTCAGTGACCCCGCCCCAAGATGATGGGAGTTGGCCTTGTGTTCTTATTATCTATCTATTCAAGATCATCTCAGGGGCCCCTGATGTAGATCAGGGCCACAGAGCAGCTCATCAGGGACTAGACTAGCTCATTGGTCCCAGAGATGAGGTCATCAGACTAGCTCAATGGGCCACAGATAGGCTCATAGGGCCTTAAACCAGTTCAAGAAGCCCCAGAACAGTTTAAGGCGCCAGATCACTTCAGGGGGCCTCAAGCCAACTTAAGGGGCTCTCAAAAGCTCAGCGCCCGGACCAGCTCAGGGTACCCTCAGAACCTAGATCCGCTCTTGGGCCCCAGATCAGCTCTTGGGGCCCCAGATCAGTTCAGGGGCCTCAAGTCAGGTCAGGGGGCAAGATCAAGTCAGGGGCACTAATTCAGCTCAGGAATTCCTCACCAGCTCGGGGCCCAAGCAGTTCAAAAGCCCCAGAGCTGCTCAGCGGACACCAGATCGGCCCAGAGGGCACCAGATCAGCCTAGGGGACAAACAATCAGATCAGTGATCCCCGACCAGCTCGGGGCCCAGATCAGTTCGGGAATACCAGATCAAGTCAGGAGGCACTTAATCAGCTCAGGAGCCCCATACCATCTCAGGGGCCCACATCAACCCCTGTGGGCCCAGCTCAGCTCAGGGCCTGGGAGCTGCTCAGGAAATCACGTAATTAACCCAGGAGGCCCGGGTCAGCTTAAAGGGCATCATATTAGCCATGGGGCACCAGACTAGCTCAGAGGGAATAAGATGGGCTCAGGAGACACACTGATGACTCAGCAGGCTCCAGATCGACTCAGGGAGCATTAGTTAAGTTCCGGAGGCAGTATATCTGCTCAGGGTGCACCAGATCGATCAGCACAGGGGGCATGTTCAAGTCAGGGGCACTAAATCAGCTCAGGGATCCCTCGCCAGCTCCGGGCCCAATCAGTTCAAAAGCCCCAGAGCTGCTCAGGGGACACCAGATGCCCATAGGGCACCAGATCAGCTCCGGGGACAAACAATCAGATCAGTGGTCCCCGACCAGCTCGGGAATACCAGATCAAGTCAGGAGGCACTTAATCAGCTCAGGAGCCCCATACCATCTCAGGGGCCCTCATCAGCCTCTGTGGGCCCAGCTCAGCTCAGGGCTTTAGATCTGCTCATGAAATCACGTAAGGAGGCCCAGATCAGCTGAAAGGGCACCAGATTACTCAGGGGGGCATCATATGGGCTCAGGAGGCACCAGGTCGACTAAGGGGCATTAGTGCAGCTCAGGTGGCACCAGATCGATCCGCTGGGGGTCCAGATCAGCTCCCAGCCCCCCAGACTATGGCAGGAGCCTAAATCAGCTCAGGGAGCAACATATCAGCTCAGGGGACACAAGTTGGGCTCAGGGCCCACCAAACCAGCTCAAGGGGGGGACCAGACCATCTAAGGAGACATCAATAATCAGTTGAGGGGGCACCTAATCAGCTGAAGAGGCACCATATTGACTTAGGATACAGAATCAACTTGGGGAGGCATGAGACAGCTCGGGGGCCAGAATCAGCTCAAGGGGCACTAAATCAGCTATCAGGGCCCCAAACAAGCTCGGAAGCATTAGACTAACTCAGAGCATTATATAGGTTCAGGAGGCACAATTATTTGCTCAGTGGGGCACTCGATTGACTTAGGGGCACCAGATCCGCTCAAGGGGCCAAGACCAGCTGAGAGGCCACGATGTGAGCTCAAGGAGCACCAGATTGGCTTCACCCGTACGATTATTGGCGACGATGAGGCATTAGGTAGACACATACTAGGTGCCCATACTCTTCCCGGGTGCTTGGAAAGGCGACAGAATGCCCTAGCTGACCGAGAAAGGTATTAAGTTGTCCAACAATAGTTTCAATCGCTACATGCGGTCCAGTTACATCTAGGTTCAACGGCTAGGGCTCTAAATTTCGAGCGGCACGGCCCAAATTGGGGACACCACCTGGCAATCAAAAGGGCACCCCGGCAGTGATGGGGGCATGTGCCCACTGTGCCTTCCTGGCTGCACCCCTGGACAGTAGGTCAACTCCGGGAGGCATTAAATAAGCTCAGGGGGCCCGGATCAGCTCAAGGGGTACTAAAACAGCTAAAAGTACACCAGGCAAGCTCGGAGGCATCAAACTAACTCAGAGAGTATTTTATAGGCTCAGAAGGCACACTTATTTTCTCAGGAGGGCACCAGATTGACTACGAGGGCACCAGATCAGCTCAGAGGGCACATGATCAGCTTCAGGGGGCACCAGATGAGCTCCGCCCGTACGATTATTGGCGACGATGAGGCATTATCTGGAAACGGATTACGTGCCTATGCTCTTCCCGGGTGCTTGGAAAGGCGACAGAATGCCCTAGCTGACAAAAAAGGCACTTAGTTGTCAAACAATAGTTGAAATCGCTAAATGCAGTCTAGTTACATCTAGGTTCAACGGCGCAGGGCACTAAATTTCGAGTGGCACGGACCAAAGAGGGTACACTACCTGGCAATCAAAAGGGCACCCGGCACCGATGGGTGCACGTGCCCCCTGTGCCCCCTGGACGGTAGATAAACTCCGGGAGGCATTAAATAAGTTCAGGGGGCCCGGATCAGCTCAAGGGGCAATAAAACAGCTAATAGGGCAGCAGGCAAGCTCGGAGGCATCAGACTAACTTGAGAGCATTATATAGGTTCAGAAGGCACAATTATTTATTCAGGGGAGGGGGCACCAGATTGACTACGAGGGCATCAGATCAGCTCAGAAGGCACATGATCACCTCCAGGGGGCACCAGATGAGCTCCACCCGTACGATTATTGGCGACGATGAGGCATTATCTGGAAACGGATTATGTGCCTATACTCTTCCCGGGTGCTTGGAAAGGCGACAGAATGCTTTAGCTGACCAAAAAGGCACTTAATTGTTAAACAATAGTTGAAATCGCTAAATGCGGCCTAGTTCCATCTAGGTTTAACGGCGTAGGGCACTAAATTTCGAGCGGCACGGCCCAAAGGGGGTACACCACCTGGCAATCAAAAGGGCACCCGGCACCGATGGGGGCACGTGCCCCCTGTGACCCCTGGCTGCGGCCCTGGACAGTAGATTAACTACGGGAGGCATTAAATAAGTTCAGGGGGCCCGGATCAGCTCAAGGGGCACTAAAACAGCTAATAGGGCACCAGGCAAGCTCGGAGGCATCAGACTAACTCAGGGAGCATTATATAGATTCAGAAGGCACAATTATTTTCTCAGGGGGGCACCAGATTGACTACGAGGGCATCAGATCAGCTCAGAGGGCACATGATCAGCTCCAGGATTCAAGACCAGCGCTCAGGGGGCACCAGATGAGCTCAAGGGGCACCAGATTAGCTCTGCCCATACGATTATTGGCGACGATGAGGCATTATTTGGAAACGGATTACGTGCCTATACTCTTCCCGGGTGCTTGGAAAGGCGACAGAATGCCCTAACTGACCAAAAAGGCACTTAATTGTCAAACAATAGTTTAAATCGCTAAATGCAGTCTAGTTCCATGTAGGCTCAACGACGTAGGGCACTAAATTTCGAGCGGCATGGCCCAAAAAAGGCACACCACCTGGCAATCAAAAGGGCACCCCGGCACCGATGGGGGGGGCACGTGCCCCTGTGCCCCCCCCTGGCTGCGCCCCTGGCCATAATCGCCTCTAGTTTGTGCTAAGCAAAGGGAACTTATACCTTTATACCCTTAAAAAATATTTGGCTGTCACTTCGTGCACTTGCTATTTTTCATCAGCCCAAACAGCAGGCTGTCAGCCCGTAAAATCTATAGAACTAGTTTCCGGGAAGAGGCTACAGTTGTGTGACGTAGGTGCAACGCGGCCCGCTGATTGGTGCTGACAAAACTGCTGACAGCTGGAACAGGGCTAAGGTCACCCTAGCCTGTGGCACCACAGCTGTTCCCATACTGGTGCACCCCGAAACCAGACGGATTAAACAAGTGTGCACCGCTCAGAGGCAGAAACACTACACATGCCTACCATACGTGCCGCCTGCGTAGCGCCGTGGTGTCTGTCCCTATCTTCTGCCCCTCCTGCTGCTAGTGGTAAAGAAGTCTCTCCAAGCCGGAAAATTTGTCGAAAACTTTCCCCACCAAGATCTCGTTGACACCTGTCATATTTGGACTTGCAGATTGGTGAGAGATGGTTTGGGCATCCACGAATAATCACTACCTACCGGCAGCTCGATACATCACGTGCTTTGTTAATGCAGGGAAGAACCGGAAGAAATACTTGAGAGGCAGCCACTTCATTACAAAAAAAGAAGCTGTATGAAAAATAGTTGAAGCTAATAGCATAAATGCTGCCATGAAAATAATGAAAACGCACGTGAAGAAACCGCAACGATAGCGTGCGGCTCATTTTATTTTATTTGAAGAAAAATACGGTCACCGAATGCAGTTGTTTGTGGTTTAAAATTGTATATTGGTGGTTTAACTAAGTATGCGGGCAGCACAACTTTGAGAAGATCAAGCTAGAACTGGTACCAAACTATAATTATGTTATATTTATGTTTGATTGCGAAACTTTGAAGTACCCGCTCATCAATAGCCCTGGACTTACGCAGTTCTCCATCAATAAAATCCACGATAGGCCGTGATTGCCCCCTTTCAGAAATCGTCAGAAAAAGCCAGACCCCCGTTCACTTCAGAAAACGAAAAGAATGTTAGATGCCCTTTCTCCTTCAGTCGCTGACGTCATATGTGAACAGCCCCTAATACCCGGCGAGCCGCCGGTGACCCGACTCTGGTAACATTACTCCCCCGTCTACCACACTCTCAACCTAACACGCTAACGCTAAGATTACGGTGAAAGCTAGCTATATTGTTTTGGGATATATTTCACAAAATTCGATAGGGTTAACATCGAGAACGCACCCTTTGATGTGTTTGATTTTTTCCGAGAGCACTTTCCATGGAAATGCTGTAGCTTGGTAAACTTTAGTATACATTGTTGAATTCTGACGTGGAAGAGGGCATTGCTGTGTTTCTGGGTTGAACACTGTATTGGGAGCAGCTCTAAGTTTATTGGGCTGTTTTATTTCTGACTGGTTTTTTTTGCTTTCTTGTCTCCCACCAGGCGTTTGAATTGAATCTGTGCCGCAGATTTCTGGACATCTACCAGGAAGGCACGTGGATGGTCAAGTTCTACGCGCCGTGGTGCGGCCACTGTAAGAAGCTGGAGCCGGTGTGGCTGCAGGTAGCCCAGCACCTGGCGCACAGTGACATCAGGGTCGGCAAGGTCGACTGCACCAAGTACAGCGGCGTCGCCAGCCACTTTGGCATCCGGGCCTACCCCACCATCAAGTTGTGAGTGTTCTACTGTGTTGTCGGTTCTACGGGTATGTATTTTAGGGATGGCGTGCTTCTTCTACAATGGGTTAGCAGCCTGCAGAATAGAAGGAAGGAAGTGTGTTTGACGCGGCTTCGCATCGGCCATAGCTATGTCACTCATGGACACTACCTGTCTCGCTCCGACACATGCTGCGACCGAGTAAGCGTTAAGCATGTCCTGTCGGATTCTGAAGTTGGTGCAGGGCTGCGTGAAGTCAGAAATCGATTTATCTGTGGACTATCGATACCAGATATTCTTGGTGACAGGGCAGCAGACGATTTCAAGTGCGTTTTAGCATATTTGACCGAAATGGGCTTTGACGTCATGTATAACCCAAGTAGAGCTATAGAAAATAGTGGTGTGTTAATTCTAGACGGCTGTATCTGCTAGATCAAACGGAACTGATTTGTAGCGTCTGAGAAGCCACCATAGCGACATCTCGTAGTCGCTGCAGCGCGTTTAAACATCAACACACACGAACAGAGATAGCAATGAGCAAAATGTATCTGACTGTGGCTGTGTGACTACCAACACCTGGACTGACAGCAAGGTTTTCCCCGAGTGGGGCGTGCTGAGTCTCGAGCCAGATGGGGTCCCCCACAGCTGAAGCACACTACCTGCTTTCTCTGCTGCTTTACTGAAGGCAGCTACCACCCCCTGAAGTTTGTCATGCTGTTGTGGTTGCTGAGCTCTGCTTTGACCTTCGCCATCGTCTACTATGTCAGCTGCCCTGCTGGTTTCCTGTTTGAACATGTTCCCCCAACCTCATCCTGCAACGTATAGTACAACCTGCATGTCTTCTGTCCTGCACAGTGAAGAAGTTTAACTTCCTTCCAGCTAGAGCTCCATCCTTCCCAACCAGATCCAGTTGCCAAAACGCTAGCCTCCTTATACCATATCCTCCGGGGCACAAATGGCCTTCTTGGATTAGCCAAAAATGGTGCGGGTGACTTTAGAAAATCCATTACGAGAGGTAATCATTCCGACTTTCCAGGCGTCAAAGTTATTCACAACCGCTTTCGTCATCAGTCTTCAGGGATACTTCAATTCAGTCATGTCTGGTATCCCAGCTGACTGTGTTCCGCTGGCCGGCAGTATCCGCGGCGGTGAGCTGAGGAGACAGCTGTGATGTATCAGCTGACGTTGCCCGGCAGTATCCGCGGCGGGGAGCTGCAAGACACCTACGAGGGAGACCGGGAGCGGGACCATATAGTGGAGTATGCGCTGCGGATGGCGGCGCCGGTGGTGACGCAGCTGCCGGACGGCGCCAGCGTGCGCGAGCTTAGCTCCAAGCACCTGCTGTACTTCTTGTACGGGGAGAGAGCGACGGCCCGCTGTGGCTGGCCTACAACGAGATGGCGACCAACTTCCGCGCCCACCACTACTTCTACAGCACCGAGTACAGTGTGTTCGCCAAGGTACGGTGGCTTTCAGCGATCGAGGAAGTACTAGTTTTACCAGCTGTTCCTTACTTGGCGCGTGTGCATGGCAAGATACCCGTCTAATGTATTTCCATGATATAAAGGAAAGTGTCCCTCGATTCTTTATGACGGAATATTTCTGAATCGACAATTATAAATAACAGCGCTGTCAATCATGACAGGAAAACTTGATCAAACCGTTATATTTTTGAACGAAACAAGCCTGTTTGCTAGCTTGTTGATTTCCTTAGCTACGGCTTCTCAGCACTCGGCATTTCCGCTATGTCTAATTTGGCTTGCAGGAATGTCCTTCTATGCCTGCACGACTGTCGAAATAATCAACACACTAACAATACCAAACGGGACCAGTAGCACTATGTTAGCTCGCCGTACTACCCCCCGCCTGCGTTCTCTCTCAGCCTGTGGAGGTGCTGCCTGTGGAGCCGCTGACGTGCTCTAAGCACCAATCATCAGCGTGCCCACGCTGGGGCCGTGAGCACAGCATGGCCCCACCGAGGGTGTAGATCCATAGTTCCTATCGATGGATTCATAGCTACAATTTGGTTAAGTACTAGTGGATTGTTAGTGCTCTATTAATAATTTTTAGGCGGTTACCCCCTCCCCGCGTCGTGCGTCGGCCGGATGGTGCCCTCGGGCACAACATGTTGGAAATCATTTTGAAGAATTTGCAATCCTGAAAGATAGTTCGACATGCCTGTGTTCATGGCTTTCACGCAGAAGAGTTTCAAGTCACGGGTATTAATTTTATTGAGGTTGTAAAATGATTCGAAGTCGTTTTTCTGTGCTCGTTAGGCACTGTCCATAAAGTACGTAACGGCGAAGGATGTGGGTGGTGGGAGTCAGCCACAGCATTATCAGGCGTTGCACGGGGGCTTCGTGGGGTGCGTCCCTGATGTATTAGTGCGCGCGGTCGCTTGCCTCGCGGCCGACCCGAGTTTTAGGCGCGGCGGATTCCCTGAACAAGGAGCAATCTGGCTCTGGAGAAACCCTTCCAACAGGGAAAGAATTGGCGATGCCATATAACCCTAGCGGTCGGTGCGTCGACAAGCCTGAGAAATATTATACAAGGGGCTTCAAAAGTCCTTATAAGGGAGGGGGTCAAAAGTAAGAAATAATAATGCTTACTTAATTATGGACCGCCCTTGCCAACATTGCACCAGCGAAAATACACGCTTCAGGTCCTTGTTGCAGGCGGTGCGCCAGGGAACCTCTGAGCCGGCTGTGGCCGTCTGGAAGGACGGAGAGTTCCACGCCTTCCAATGGGACGGTGGCGACCAGGTGAACGCCTCGCTCCATCACTTCGTGAACACGGAGCGCTTCACACGCTTCATGAAGGTGAGTGGTGCTGCTGCTATAACCGCTGATTTCGCTGGTCGGCCAGTACCGCTGCCTGCGCAGATCGCTACACATCGCCTGTAGATGCTGATAGTGTCTGGGAAGAACTACACGATCCCAGGGAATAGAACAGCCCAAAGGCTGCGGTTGTACGAAGACGTCCTTTAAGAATTAACACGTACGTGTACTCTGATAACCGGCTTGTAAAGACCAACAGCGGTGCTTACGAAAACCGTATCCTGAAAATTATTATGTCCTGCAGCGTTGACAATATCGTTGCTCACTGAGCATCCTTGCCAGTGGATGGTTAATTCGTCCCGTGAATAGCAGCAAACAATCAGCGAAGAGTCAAGCCCACGATGTGTAAGTGACGGTGGGCACCTCCATGGCGCAGATCACGGTGGGTAACTTCGGTCAGCTGCTGGCGGCCGACAAGCTGATCGCCATCGCCGTCACCGAGGAGAACGCCATCAAGAGGATCACTGCGGAGGAGGAGCGGTTCCGGGACATGCTGGAAGCCGTCTCCATCGGCGCCAGCGATAAATACTCCCGGTAACGCCACAGCGGGCGGCAGGTGACGCGGGCCCCGTTCACGTGCGGTTTGGCAACATCAGGTCACCTAGGCTGGACTGATGTTCAGGCTACCAGGCGGTGCAATACAAAGGTGATGCTTTAAAGTTCCATAAACCTATCAAATAACAGAATCGGCAGAACTAATGCACCTGAATGGAAATATTGGGCAATTTCCTCACTGAAATTGGGATCTTTCATCTTGGGAAGATGAGATTGAAACTGGGATTGGGAGTCGGGATTGTGCGCTAACTCTCGCAGTAGCCTTCCGTTGTTCCCCAGGCGTGAGGTACAGTTCGGCTGGGATATTAGTAACAAAGCTCTGCCCCCAGCATGTTTTATCTGCTACTGACAGTTGCGACCAGCTGAAACGAAGTCAGCTCCTATTCTCTCCACCGGTTCCGCTGGTACAGATCCTAGGCGATGACGCGCTCGTAGGCATTGGAAAAGTTTTGTCTTACCTGAGGGAAGAAGATTTTGACGTAGTATACACACCCGTTAGAGATTCTTAGATCTGACACATTCTGTTTAGCCCACTTTAGCTAATAAGGACAATCCTAGGATAATGTAATACAATACTGACGGGCACGTATGGCCTCTGCAGCTGCAGTGCCCTAAAACTCTAATCTTCATCATCACAGCTCTGCCCCCAGGCGTGAGGTACAGTTTGGCTGGGATATCAGTAACACAGCTCTGCCCCCAGGCGTGAGGTACAGTTCGGCTGGGTGGGTCAACCCAGCCTCGTCAACAACATCGCAGCGGCCTCCCCTGGAGACGCCGTCGCTGATCCTAGTCAACGCCTCTGACTACACCAACTTCATACCGGAGGACGCGCCGGCAGAGATGACCGAGTCCGCCGTATCTCTCTTCGTGGAGAACGTGTACCATGGACGGGTCAAGGTCAGTTAAGGTCGGGTATGGGGAACTCGGGCAGCCCTCTTTATGCGTGGTAGATCCGCTGTTAGTATTTGTGCGTGGGTGCGTTCTCAGTTGTTAAGAGGAGACGAACACTAGGCAGTATAGTCGAGCTTTTATGAACAACTTATGTAACCGCAAATTACCCCTCAGAGGACCGATCCTGAAACGTCGGTTTCGTCCGACGTGTCAAAATCGTAGCAACGGGGATTAAGATGCCCGTGGCCGCGCTCAGCCGTGGGGTCAACGCTGCTGCATCGCCGTGGCCGCACTAGTTAAGATTTCCCCGCGGGCCGCCGCCTGCTCCGGCCCCTCGGCCGTTAGGAGGCGGTGTCTGTGCGTCGGCGACCCCAGGCGGTGGAAACCGTGGTCACACTGGCGACTGTCCCGCCGATCCTCTGTTACCAGGCCTTATTGGAACCGGGGTAGTCCTTTCAGTCACCTCCAATCTCTGGATCCTGCCCGATTTTGCTTTCCTAATTTGTTAATTATATGTAGTTCCTGTCCTCTTTTTAAATCGTGGTTCCTCACAGTAACTCGCCTCGTTCGGTCTCTGCGAGTGTAAAGTAGTGTCCGATGGAGACCTATCACCTCGAGCCCCGGTGACGCCATATTGCCTCAGTAGTTGGTGTGTGGTCAACCCGCGCGCATTCTGAGAGCTCTCCTTGTTTGGTTTGGATACTATGTCTGTTGGTCAGCCTCTCAATACCGATGTTGGTGGGGTATAACGCGTCAAGAATTGCTTAGGTTCATGGGCGTCGGAAGCGGGTGGGGGAGACGGGGTCGGGCACGTGCAACCCAATTTGCGAATCAAGGGGGACGGACCGCCAAAAGTTTTGCGACCCCGGGACTTGAACCCGGGACTCACAGCTCGAGACTATCTACTGAGCCACGCACCCCCTTTCAAGGTCGTGTTGGCGCTGATGGCATTAAATGGTTGGTTCACCGTTCTCATATTTTGGTGCAGCCTGCAATGTTAATTGCTCAAGGCACAGTCGCGACGTATTTCATGTACCTGCGCAAGGGTACAAATCGGACTGCCCTAGTGCCCATGGCCATATATATATATATATATATATATTGTCAAGATGAATAAATTGTCTAAAAGGAAAGCTTTACATTACGAGACAAGGACAAAATTCATAATACACTCTAAGCGTTACAATGAAAGTACACGTGAGGGGGAGGGGCTACTCTATGATAGCCGAGGCCCCTCAAAAAGTAGGAGAGTTCCCCTGGCGTTCTGCTGTTTATTAATCAGTGGGTCGCGCTCCCTGATGCACGGCCTCTAGTGCCGCCAGGCGTCGGACGTCCCGAGCTCGTCCAATGATGGTGGTGTTCTCTACCAATTGCTGCCTGGTCAGTCGCCTGTGATGTTCTTCCAGGGTGTGGGAGGATGGTGCTCCACTCTGCAGGTGCATTGTGAGTCTTCTTGATAGCGTTGTTGTCGTGTACCCAATATAATTACTGTTTGGGAGGAGTGCACAGTCTCCTATCTGACAATTATATTGGTACACGACGTTTGTTTGTTTCAGTGCCGATTTGTCCTCCGCCATGTTGTTCTTCATTACCAGGGATGAAGTTGACGGGCTCTGGTAATAAACTTGCAGCTTGATGTTTGCCTCGGGATCGGTTGGCTTGCAGTTCTTTGTGATTATCCTTTTTAGCACCTTTTCTTCGGTCTCGTAGCCTGCTGTCATTTGGCTTCTATAGAAGATGTTGATGGTGTTTGTTTGGTCTTTTGCTGCTGTTGCTGTTAAGTATTTGTTCAGAGTGTTGTTGATTTGTTGGTCTATAAATGCGATGTCGTAGCTGTTGTCCGCTAGCGTTTGTTTTATTCGTCTTAATTCTTTGTGCACGAGAGGCCATGAAGAACAGTGGGTGAGCGCCCGGTGAACGTATGCTCTCACCACACTGCTTTTGTAGCGTTGAGGGCACTGGCTCTTGTAATGTAGGCACCTTCCGGCGTCTGTCGTCTTGCGATGAACGCTGGTGACGAATGGTCCGTCAGCTGCGTCGATAGAAATGTCTAAGAAATTAATATTTTCTTCAACACTTTCTTCTACCGTGAAGGTAAGCCCCGACACCGCTTCTAGTCTCGACTTGAGGTGTTGCAAGTCATCTTGATCTCCAACTTCCAGAAGTATGTCATCAACATACCTGCAATAGAGGGCTGGTTTTTCAGGCGTGTGTTCTAACACTTCGTCTTCGACTGCCGCCATAAAGGCTTGGGCGAAGAGCACACCCAGTGGCGAGCCCATGGCAACACCGTCAGTTTGGTAATACATATTCCCTTGCGGGCATCGAAATGGAGACTTGGTGGTGCACAGCCTGAGCATGGCACACATAATGTGCTCGGGGATGTCAAGTCCTGGTAGTGTGTCATGGCGATACACATAATCAGCAAGGATCTTGATTGTCCGTTCCACAGGTACGTTGGTAAACAGGCTAGTCACGTCCAAAGAAGCTAGGCTTCCAGTCCTTGTCCTGCCTTTTACGAGATCGATGAACTCAGCCGATGATTTCAGCGAGTATGTTGATGGCACGTAAGGGCTGATGAGCTTGTTCAATGTTTTTGCTAGCTGATACGTAGGCAGCGGGATTTGTGATATAATGGGTCGCAGTGGGTTTCCTTCCTTGTGCGTTTTTACATTACCGTAAAAATATCCAGGCTGGTATTCACCCACTATCCGTTCAAACTTGATTACCTTACTGACCTTGTTGGAAGCGTCTATAAGGTTGTTGGCCTGCTTTTTTAATTCTTCAACCGGATTTCTTGTTATTCTTTTGAACTTGGTTTCATCATTTAAGATGACAGCTGTTTTCTGATAGTATTCTTCAGCGTTTATCACGACAAATAGCTGGGCTTTGTCTGCTTTGCGCACGACGATGTTCTTATTGTGCTGGAGATCTTTAGCAGCGCACCGAAGACGTGGGTGAAGTGATGGCTTGCTACCTCCGCTCCTGTTTTTGGTACTTTCTGCCCTGAGCTGCTCCTGTACATCCGGGTTGACACTTATCTTATTTTCCCTATTCAGCTTGCAAATTCTCTGATACAAAAGCTCTAATTCAACTTTCTTGGCCTGCGTTGAATAACGGGGTGCTAGGGTATAACTAATGCCCAAGTTAAGCAGTTCTTTCTGGTCTTTTGTAAGAACAGTGCTGGATAGGTTGATAAATCCTTCCTTAGGTTTTGCTATTGGGACCCAACCTCCATATAGCTTACACAACTTTTTCTGAATGCAACTCTCTTGTATTGCACTGCTGATACAAAGTTGCTGCTTCAAAACTTCATCAGTTCGGCTTCGAAGATCTTCGTCAATCAGCGCGCTATTGTATTCCAAAAGTTTATCAGAAACTTCTTTTTGGATGTTTTCCACAATACGTAACTTACGTTGCAGTTCACTTTTCACTAGGTTCTTCCTGAACTCAAGTGTAAAATGCCTTTGCTGGATTGCTTCGTCGTTCAAATGTACATTAGTATAAGACGGAAGCAAGTTATTATTTATGACTTTAGGTGCGTTTTTACTTCAATTTTCTTTAATATGACATGAATATCGGAACAATTTTACACGAACATAGCATAGAAAACCGAAAACTTATCAGGAACATTGAAACCCTAGAAAGAAAACTACACAAAGCCAAAGCTGCGGTGACGTTCAACCAGCACTGTATTAATAATAACTTGCTTCCGTCTTATACTAATGTACATTTGAACGACGAAGCAATCCAGCAAAGGCATTTTACACTTGAGTTCAGGAAGAACCTAGTGAAAAGTGAACTGCAACGTAAGTTACGTATTGTGGAAAACATCCAAAAAGAAGTTTCTGATAAACTTTTGGAATACAATAGCGCGCTGATTGACGAAGATCTTCGAAGCCGAACTGATGAAGTTTTGAAGCAGCAACTTTGTATCAGCAGTGCAATACAAGAGAGTTGCATTCAGAAAAAGTTGTGTAAGCTATATGGAGGTTGGGTCCCAATAGCAAAACCTAAGGAAGGATTTATCAACCTATCCAGCACTGTTCTTACAAAAGACCAGAAAGAACTGCTTAACTTGGGCATTAGTTATACCCTAGCACCCCGTTATTCAACGCAGGCCAAGAAAGTTGAATTAGAGCTTTTGTATCAGAGAATTTGCAAGCTGAATAGGGAAAATAAGATAAGTGTCAACCCGGATGTACAGGAGCAGCTCAGGGCAGAAAGTACCAAAAACAGGAGCGGAGGTAGCAAGCCATCACTTCACCCACGTCTTCGGTGCGCTGCTAAAGATCTCCAGCACAATAAGAACATCGTCGTGCGCAAAGCAGACAAAGCCCAGCTATTTGTCGTGATAAACGCTGAAGAATACTATCAGAAAACAGCTGTCATCTTAAATGATGAAACCAAGTTCAAAAGAATAACAAGAAATCCGGTTGAAGAATTAAAAAAGCAGGCCAACAACCTTATAGACGCTTCCAACAAGGTCAGTAAGGTAATCAAGTTTGAACGGATAGTGGGTGAATACCAGCCTGGATATTTTTACGGTAATGTAAAAACGCACAAGGAAGGAAACCCACTGCGACCCATTATATCACAAATCCCGCTGCCTACGTATCAGCTAGCAAAAACATTGAACAAGCTCATCAGCCCTTACGTGCCATCAACATACTCGCTGAAATCATCGGCTGAGTTCATCGATCTCGTAAAAGGCAGGACAAGGACTGGAAGCCTAGCTTCTTTGGACGTGACTAGCCTGTTTACCAACGTACCTGTGGAACGGACAATCAAGATCCTTGCTGATTATGTGTATCGCCATGACACACTACCAGGACTTGACATCCCCGAGCACATTATGTGTGCCATGCTCAGGCTGTGCACCACCAAGTCTCCATTTCGATGCCCGCAAGGGAATATGTATTACCAAACTGACGGTGTTGCCATGGGCTCGCCACTGGGTGTGCTCTTCGCCCAAGCCTTTATGGCGGCAGTCGAAGACGAAGTGTTAGAACACACGCCTGAAAAACCAGCCCTCTATTGCAGGTATGTTGATGACATACTTCTGGAAGTTGGAGATCAAGATGACTTGCAACACCTCAAGTCGAGACTAGAAGCAGTGTCGGGGCTTACCTTCACGGTAGAAGAAAGTGTTGAAGAAAATATTAATTTCTTAGACATTTCTATCGACGCAGCTGACGGACCATTCGTCACCAGCGTTCATCGCAAGACGACAGACGCCGGAAGGTGCCTACATTACAAGAGCCAGTGCCCTCAACGCTACAAAAGCAGTGTGGTGAGAGCATACGTTCACCGGGCGCTCACCCACTGTTCTTCATGGCCTCTCGTGCACAAAGAATTAAGACGAATAAAACAAACGCTAGCGGACAACAGCTACGACATCGCATTTATAGACCAACAAATCAACAACACTCTGAACAAATACTTAACAGCAACAGCAGCAAAAGACCAAACAAACACCATCAACATCTTCTATAGAAGCCAAATGACAGCAGGCTACGAGACCGAAGAAAAGGTGCTAAAAGGATAATCACAAAGAACTGCAAGCCAACCGATCCCGAGGCAAACATCAAGCTGCAAGTTTATTACCAGAGCCCGTCAACTTCATCCCTGGTAATGAAGAACAACATGGCGGAGGACAAATCGGCACTGAAACAAACAAACGTCGTGTACCAATATAATTGTCAGATAGGAGACTGTGCACTCCTCCCAAACAGTAATTATATTGGGTACACGACAACAACGCTATCAAGAAGACTCACAATGCACCTGCAGAGTGGAGCACCATCCTCCCACACCCTGGAAGAACATCACAGGCGACTGACCAGGCAGCAATTGGTAGAGAACACCACCATCATTGGACGAGCTCGGGACGTCCGACGCCTGGCGGCACTAGAGGCCGTGTGCATCAGGGAGCGCGACCCACTGATTAATAAACAGCAGAACGCCAGGGGAACTCTCCTACTTTTTGAGGGGCCTCGGCTATCATAGAGTAGCCCCTCCCCCTCACGTGTACTTTCATTGTAACGCTTAGAGTGTATTATGAATTTTGTCCTTGTCTCGTAATGTAAAGCTTTCCTTTTAGACAATATATATATATATATATATATATATATATATATATATATATATATATATATATATCGACCGCTCTACAGCCCAAAGTGATAAGGCCTTTAAAAACAAAAGGCAGGCAAAGAAACACAAAAGGCAAAACCATTTGCCATTCGCATCAGTGTCACAAATCCATGACTAGAGTTTGGATTTTCTGCGAAAAAAATAAGTTGGGCACTGATGGGTCGAGAGCATATATTTGAGAGCTGCCTGACTGAGGTGCCCGAAGAACGAGTAGTGAATTTCGTCAGGACCCACGGGTGTGTTTCCACACTGAATGGAACTCACAAATGGAGACATTTAGTTTGGGTGCGGAACAGGCTACATTGCAGCAGCCTTGATCGTTTGAGTTGATGGAGATGCGTGTTTTGCGCCATTCGGCCTGGCCTTGTGATTGCTGGCTGTGCACGCTATTAGCAGCAACACCGGCAGGACGAGCTGCAACCTTACCCTTCCTGGGACTTTCTGGGCTCAGCGTGTGTTTGACCGGCCAGTTTCAACTGCGGGAAGTGTCCGCGGGCTGGTTGCTTTGCAGAGAAAGCTCGAATGGTTTCCCCTTTTTGGTGTGGCTGTGAAGTGGTCAAATTTTGGTTCAAAATAGTTTGAGATAATTTTGATGCGGATTTCTTCTTGACCCGCCTGCGTGAGTGTTGAAAATTGACTTTTGCTGCCTGGGGTTTCTAGCGTTTCTAGTTGGCCCGTGCACCGTTTTTTTCGTATGCCTTTCTGTATCATCTATACATATTAGCCTTGGCGTAAACTGTCTATGCATTCCACCATGGGGCTCCTTTTTCCTCCAAGGGATTTTGCTTTTTGGTATTGAAACCTGTGCTTCCGAAGTGATGTCTCAGTAACAATTCAAGTAGGGCCGTGATACACATGATAATCCTCCGCAGTGTGCTCGCTGTGAGCATTGTCTCTCAGTGTGACATGTGCTGTTATATTGTGGTGATTATGAGACCGAGCTAGTACGGTACGTAGCTGGGTTACCTCCGCTGTAGCCGCTTCTCGCAGAGCGCCAAACAGTGCGTGTTTCAGCTGCTGTGGCATTTCTAGAAAGGTGTGTTATTCAACGTGATATTATCCTCGTCTAAGTACCTTGACATGTGTGGCACGTGTGACAGGTGTGGCTTCTGGCGCCGGCTTGGCAGGCGCTCCCTGACCTCTGGGTCCGGGTTTGCAGATCCCCGTCGCCCCCCTGCTGGGTGTTTACCGGTGCAACTAATGCTGAGATACACTTCTGTTTACCAAGCCTGCTCTGCGGTAGCACTGACAACGCCCATACCGACAGACCAGGGTAGCACTGACAACGCCCATACTCACAGGTCAGGGTAGCACTGACAACGCCCATACTCACAGGCCAGAGTAGCACTGACAACGCCCATACTAACAGGCCAGAGTAGCACTGACAACGCCCATACTAACAGGCCAGAGTAGCACTGACAACGCCCATACTCACAGGTCAGGGTAGCACTGACAACGCCCATACTCACAGGTCAGGGTAGCACTGACAACGCCCATACTAACAGGCCAGAGTAGCACTGACAACGCCCATACTAACAGGCCAGAGTAGCACTGACAACGCCCATACTCACAGGTCAGGGTAGCACTGACAACGCCCATACTCACAGGTCAGGGTAGCACTGACAACGCCCATACTCACAGGCCAGGGTAGCACTGACAACGCCCATACTCACAGGTCAGGGTAGCACTGACAACGCCCATACCGACAGGCCAGGGCAGCACTGACAACGCCCATACCGACAGGCCAGGGTAGCACTGACAACTCCCATACCAACAGGCCAGGGCAGCACTGACAACGCCCATACTCACAGGCCAGGGTAGCACTGACAACGCCCATACCGACAGGCCAGGGTAGCACTGACAACGCCCATACTAACAGGCCAGAGTAGCACTGACAACGCCCATACTCACAGGCCAGGGTAGCACTGACAACGCCCATACTCACAGGTCAGGGTAGCACTGACAACGCCCATACTCACAGGTCAGGGTAGCACTGACAACGCCCATACTCACAGGCCAGGGTAGCACTGACAACGCCCATACTCACAGGTCAGGGTAGCACTGACAACGCCCATACTCACAGGCCAGGGTAGCACTGACAACGCCCATACCGACAGGCCCGCGGAGGCGACACGTACCCGATGCGGATCTACAGAGCGTGCTTCCAGGCCAAGTCCTCCCTGCTGGGAATGTGGCGGGGCAACCCGATTCTGACGGTGCTGCTGTTCGGCCTGCCCGCCGGATTTCTCACGCTGATCTGCTACAGCATCTGCTGCCAGGACATCATGGACGCAGACGAGGAGGACGAGGGTGAGTCAATCTCGCAGATAACCGTTTGCACAGGATAGGTAAAAATGATTTAGCAGATGCTAGATGTAGACTTAGCAGATGTAAAAGCGATCTACCAGACGCTTTAATTTCAACGTTACTTTGCGACCGAAACAGCAATGGAAATAAATATACCATTGTCTTGATTAGTTTGGCGAAAACCGAAATAGCAATTTTCATCATTATTTACCATATCCAAACTTCTCGAGCCAAATTATCTTGTTAATGTCTCAAACATACTCAAATTTCTGCTGTTTCGGTTTCTTAGAGTTTGGGGTCATCTGATGTTTCTGCCACGTCTTGGGACACCCAATCACTGGGACTTGATTGATATAGCGAGCTCGGGAACAAAGCGCCTCACTTGGGTCGAGATGTAGGGTGGCAATAGCATAGTGAGATACGAGGCATGGGGTACGTTCCCCCCTCCCTCTGATGAGCCCAGACGCTCCCTAAAATGTTATTATTCCCTTCCCTTGAAACGTTCCTTTCCGCCCGTGTCCTCCCAGGGTTCGAGTATCGACAATTCGGCTAGAAGATTGGGCGCTCCCTGAAAGGTTGTGTCGTCCAAAGTGGCAGCTGCTCCAAATTGTGCCCCACTCCCTCCCCCGATCGGAAATCCCGGACCACACACTGGCTACCATTTTGGACAGACGAATCCAGCAGCAGGGGGATGCAGTGGTGCAGGGGTTAGCGTGCCTGCTTTCCATGCCGCTGGCCCGAGATCAAGACTCCTCGTATTTTCTGAGCAAGGAGCAGTGTGACCCCCGGAAACCCTTCCAACCGGGAAATAGTTGGCGACGCCACCTGGCCTTGACATTTTCGCGTCGATAAGCTCCGAGAAGTATGATTTAGTGTTGGTTGACGCATCAGATTGGTAGCGCTGACTAGCTCTGTTTGTGCTCTGGACAGATTTTGCGTACCACGAGAAGCGTGAGTAGACTCTCGTCCGCTGCGACTTGGTGCCCTCTGCTCTGCACCTGATCAGCCTCCTCACACATACCGACGGGCCCAGCCGACTTGTTCAATGGTCTACAGTTGCCATCTGCTGTGTGGACTGTTCCGCGCGGGATAACCGCGCGCGACCATGGGCCGCCCTTCGAGAGAAGAGCTTCAACCGAGGCTCACGCTTCGGCCCAGGCATCGTCCTGAGCGGAGTGTGCTTGAATTGAGTCAACCGCCGCCGTAGCGTGCAGATAACCAGCGGCTGAGTTCCTTGGTGACCCTGCTCCGGTGGGCATGCGGTGAAAATGCCAAATCCTTTGAGGCTGTTGAAATTGTTAGACTTATCGGGCGCGGGTTGGCGAGTGTTGGACCTCTCCAGTGTTGTGAACTGCTCCATTGTAGGCTTGGTGGTGTCCCGGGTGCATGTGGTGCCTGTGCCGATGATGCATTCATTGCTGAAGTGCAGAGGAAGGTGCGGAAAAGGGAGTATTTCGGCCAATGTTCAAAACTTGGCACGAGGCGACCGACGCACGCTGACTGGCTTGCCAACACTCGGCTTTTATATGTCGTTGACCACCAAACGTACAGACATGCAATCGCAGGCTTGGTTGTCGCTGTGTGGCTCATGCGCCGTAGTGTTCATAGAAATCAGACGCTGCATACGTGCGCAGGGCCAAGCAACCTATGAGAGTTTCCTGATTGATCGGGGAGGGAACAATCAATCAAGTGGCATGACATTTACCATCGTTAGCGCTTAACATTCAGCACTCATGAGTTCACTCCGAGCTGCGCAAGCGACAGATGGAAATGTTTTTGTTTTGTTTTTGTTTTGTTTTTGTGAATGTCCAATTGGATTCATGCTCTGTTATATACCGAATGATGAGAAATATTAATTGCGTGGATGAACGTGACAATGTAAAAGGAGGATGGGTCAACATGTCGAGTCGAGACCACTTGGACTGGCCGTAGAGGGTGAAGCACCATGAGCTTTTCGTCATAGGGGTGTGGGGGGTGCCATTCTGCCGTTTCTGCGGTGGATAACCTCAGCTGGTATAAAGTATACGGCTGCTGCGAGTATACCCCCGACTCCGTCGAAGGCTAACTCTTAAAGGTGTTGTAACTTAAAGGTGCGTACAGAACCCTCACACATGTATTCACGGTTGATTTTAACACTGGATGGTTGGCGAGAAAGTCCTATGGGTGGCGTGGACATCGTTAGCGACTCTATTCGGAACATGGAGTATGAGTTGCAACAATGAGTGCTGATTTTTTGCTCCTGTTTAAAAAGGAGTGGTGTCGTATTTATTGTGCAATATGCATATAAGCGGGTCCTGCAGTTGCTGCAATGTTATTAGTTCTTTACAGAACCGAATAGTGTTTCAACATTTAAGAACTCCCCGCAAATGGCTAGTCTGTATTACCAGCTTTCGAATGATTTTTAGCGTAGTAGTTGTTGGGTGTCTTTTTACTTGTTTTGATTATTTGGACGCTATATAGGCGATTGTTTTGAAACTGCATGTGTTTTGTAGCCGTATTGGTGTAATTTCCTGTTGTTAATATATGTGACCTCAGTATTGATATCAGGCTATTCTCGTCCCTCTGCTAACACGGGCCGTGGGCGTGTGGAATGTAGCGCCGTGAAGTAGCCATGTGATCCTGGCAGTTTGTGCCTGCATATGGCCGCACTTTGATATTTTGCTTTAACGTTGTATCGGCCACTTCATTCTTAGCGGCGGTAAGTGTTATTTATTCATGTTTGTGCGCGTTATGTCTCACTAAAGAGCAATGATCCCAAATTATCCAATCCCTGTTCTACCAGTTGCGGAGAGTCGAAGGAGACGTCAAAGTCAGATCGAGATTTTGAACTTGTCTTTCCCACAAGAAAGAAAGCTGACCAAGAGCCATAAAATGGCATATTACGAGTTTTGGTGTGCTATGAACGACATACAACATAATATATCAGTGGCTAGACCAAGGCTTATTTAGATGCAAAATCTGATGGTATTAGAGAATGATTTGGGCTTAAATAGAGCGGGGAAATTATGGCAGAGACATATTGCAAAGTGAAAAGATGTTGAAGATCATTATCTACTTCAGAATTAATTGCAGTTATACCTTTAAAGACAGTCAATATGGAGTTTACAGTTTGACAAAACAGTGAGCGGAGACGACTACTTATCAAACGACACATGCTTCACAGGGGTCCGGTCGACTTAGCATTCTCATCTCATAAAATTCCACCCCGCTATGAGATACATCATTGTGTTCGCTATTGATAAACGTAACGTATAAAAAATCTGCAAAGTTCTACTGCGCGGATTTTTTATACCAGGGGTGCAGGACCACGTATCATGGGCAAACGGATGTTTCGGAGACTGATGTTCTGTGTTGAGCCCGCAACATCGTGCCAGTGGCTAGAATATATGGGAGCAGGTGCTGTTCCAGGCAATTGGAGTTGATATGGCTCCGCTGGGCTGGACGTGACGAGTATCCCGGAATCCGTGGTGTTTCCAGTTTTGCGGATAAATTTATCACGTGTATGTTGCAAGAGCTTTTCATTGGTCACATTATTTCTTAATCACCCGTTAGTGTGAGAAAATACTGCACAACAACGGATTTGGCTGCGTTTGACGGGGCAGTCCTTGATCGTCGTCCCACCGCCGTGCTGGTAGTTGGAGACCCTCCCGACCATACCTGGACCACGTGACTTCCAAGGATGAATGGGCGACTGGCAATCCGCCAGCTCATTCAACCCTCCCACAAATCTCGTGTCTGGGGGCACTCGTATTGTAATCGCTACCGCAGTTTTGTATGCTGGATATCGGGCGTCGTTGACCCGGGGCAGTGCAGTGGTAGTAGCACGGGCCACTTTTTGAGGAGCGAGCGATATCTGGAACACGGCGCCACCTGCGGAAAAAATACGAACCCGTTTTTGTCTCGGGAAACCGGAAACAGGCACATGTTTTGTTTTTGATCCGTCCTTGTGCTGGGATTGCAAAACACAGGTGTAGCAGTGGCTGCCGGGGCTCTACTTATTGTACCTTTATTTACGGAGGTTTCTGAGAAAACGCCTAAAACAGTCATTTGGCTTCTCATATCGGAGTATAAACCATGTCATCGCATATTATTTTGAAATGAATAGGCTAAATTTATTTTTTAAAAATCACATTTTCAGACAGCGTCTTTGCAGTCCACTATTTGTTAGCGGTAAAACCCAGCTTTGCTTGATACAGGTTACACAGCCTGAATCCCCTCAACCAATAAACTGTGCTGTAACTGGGAGGGTGGACTTCGTTGAACTGGGCTAGGACCTCATCAGATGGTGTGAGTTTGGCAGCGAATTGGCGATAGCCTATTCCTTAGCCCTAGCCTTCTGTGGTACACGACTATTGGTAACTAATGATAATAATAAACAATAACGTGGAGCGCGACTTCACCCGGGATATAAATAGGGGAACTTCGTAGGACACAGACCAGGTTTTTAGGCATATAATAGAGTCGGACTATCCAGGTTAGGAGGCCGTGCACAGTGGCCTCTGGCTACCTGGAGGCCGGATGGCGGCGGCATCGAAAAGATTTGTCAGGAGAATGGCCCCTGCAAAAGGAATACAGTGATATTTATGCATTCAAAATATACATACCTACTTAACTGTCTCGTAACTCGTAACTCGTTAACTGTCTCGTAAACTCTGTGGTTTACCCTGGATCCTCGTTGCTTACACAATGCGATCTACTTATCCCTCCGCTTCTAATTATTATTTTAGCAACGAAAACCTTCAGGGTTTCATGCGCGTGAAGTTTTAGCTAGCCGTGTACGTCGCTTGTACCGTGTGTGCTGCATTGCCAGTAAGCGTGGGTCAATTGATAGATCTTGAAAAGGTGCATCATGTGCCGTGATGCCAAAATATACTAGACATGAAATCGGTACCTGCCCAAGATTATTCACAAACTGCTTATTTAGTGAAATCATGTTTTTTCAGTGCTGTCAACACCGCACACTGACTGCACAAATACCTAACCCATATATCCACCTCCGTGCACAGAATGTCTTGTAACACCTGCCCCCTCTCTTAGCCTAACAGTAGGCATAACCACCGCCATTCTCAACACAACGCTTGTAGGTTTCATGATCCGCCACGCGACCCCTCCCCACCGAGGCTTGACCTCGGCGTCAGCGCTGCTCAGCGTGACCTCTCTAACCTCTGTGCCCACTGGCAGTTGGCAGCCTGTGGATGGCCGTCGCTTATTGGTGGAGGCGCGTTCACTTGTATTACGGGAAATTCCGCCACAATTCCAGCATGAAAATGATAGAGCTTTAAACCATGAACCAAGATATGTATTAACATTATCTTTTTCAAACATTAGTAGCCATAATTTGCTCTTTAATGGCTTGATTACCTACTCCACCATCCGAGGATGTGTTTTGGTAAGTACAGGCGAGACAGCGGCCAGGTCAGCACTAGGGCTGATAATCCCGGGACATTTTTGCAATCCCGGGATCCCGGGATTCATCGACCCTCAATCCCGGGATATCCCGGGATCCCCGGGATTGGGAAATTGTTTTCAATAAACATGTCGAAAATTAGTGTCTGTTTTAGATAACGTATGTGGCGTATAGTTAATATACGTATACAGCATAGTTAATATTTCCCGTTAAGGATAACTCATGGCATACTATTCACACCATGCGGAATGCACATGACAATTCATATGGACACTAAACAGAATAAAATGCTCTGCTCCCCAAAACAAATAAAGACATGAATGATATTGACAATATAAATTTCTTGGTTATATTTCTAGTCATATTAAAATAGAGGTATTTACCTATTGTGACCCGGCCTATTGTGTCCTGGTCACACAAGTCACCTGCCACGATAGTAGCACTTGAGGAAGCAAAGGGCATCAACGGCTTTGTCGCCGAGACTCGACCGTTCTTTAGTGACGATATTCCCGACAGTTGAAAACACACGTTCCGAGTCAACAATCGTAGGGACTATGTCATTGAGCCAGCTGTAGGACAGAGCTATCCTACCCGTTCTTCCAAAGGCAGGCAGGTTTTCCAACTCTTTCCTAATGACCTTGGTCATAAGCGAAGGATTGAAGAGACTTAGCCTGGATGCACTTGAACTGTGATATGGCTCTGAAACTCTTTATCTTATCTAGAGCCTGTTGAAGCATCGATTGAAGCGACTATGCTGGCTGAGGATCATCAACGTCCATCGCTTCTGCATCTACAACTACTTCGGAAGCATGCATCTGTCCCAGGTCATTTTTAACATGTTAACTGGGGGCCAATTGGCCCCCCTGTCGGCCGAAATTCCCCCCCAGTGCGGGGAAATTGGCCCCCCCAGTAAAAAGACAAGTCATGCTTAAAACTTTAATAAAAAACTCACCTAACGAAAATAAAACAGAATACCACCCGTTAATAATAAGTTTGTTCTATTGCTCGTCCCAAACCGACAATCCACAAAAATTGTATTCAAAAACTACCATCAGTAGCCGTCTACTCCATCGTACAAAAAACGTAACAAAGCAAGTAGTTGCGGGAAATCCCGGCTAAGTAGCCTCAGCATCAATTTAACTAACCACAACGCAGGAAATAGCCTAAAACCAATCAAAAACGTTTTCTATCCGACCAGAAGCCACCGCCAGCCAGTACCGTGGCACTGCATGATGCTCTCATTTCAGACGTGGTCGGTTGTATGTATGTATGTATGTATATTTCAGAACATCCTCATACAGGAGAGGCTTTTCATATTCCATCGTCAATTGGGTGCAGCAGGAGATAAAAAGATAAAAGAGTAAAAATCACAAGAAAACCTAAAAAGCAATAAAAGAAAGGTGATCACACATAAAACTCATTTAAAACAGATGCACGTTGTCAGCGCTCAGAGCTCGTTCGTGGATTAGGCGGGACGCAGTGTAGTCAAAGCGCGTCAGACTGGTTACTGGTGTGCCGGTGTGAAGTGCTTAGCCCATTTATTATTATTGTTATTGTATTGGTAGCATATGTGAAATTTAGAGTGAGATCGTTGCATTACTTTTTCTGTAAAGTTGATAAGGGAGACCGGGGTCAACTGTAACGATTCTTACTTTCCTGCTACAAGAAGGGCAATGCTTTGTGCCAGAAAACTTTTCATCATATTTTCAGCAGCCTTGACATTTTTGCTATCTGGCAGATGTAGCACTATACCAAAATAAAAACATTGATTGGTCTTTGCTTGGCTAGTACATAGCTACATAACTTGGCTTTGAAATACTTCCTTCAAATGTTAAAAAAAGAAAATAAAGAATGTCATGTCATTTGACCCCATCAAGGGTCAGTTGTGACACCCCAGGGAACAATTGTAATCTATTAAAGCCATGCGTCTGGTTCTTTTCGATCGCAATGCATGTCTCGTTAGGGTCGTTCAAAAAAACATTTTTTTACTTTTCAGACTCGAGCTCGAACAGAGAAACTGACACGGTCTGAACTGTGAAGCGATGCCACGTATAATGTACGTACATGCAGAAGGGAGAGCCAGGCTTTTGCTTGTGTTTGAACATTTCAGGTAGGTAAAATATTATGCATAAAACAACGCTGTAGCATGTTGTTGGATTCTATAATGATTTTTATTACTATCAACGACGCTTTCCACGCTATTTTTAGTGTTTGAAAATATCGGGATCCCGGGATTCAGAAATATATAATCCCGGGATTCGGGATTAACACAATCCCGGGATCCCGGGATCCCGATCCCGGAATTATCAACCCCTAGTCAGCACAGGTTAGCCGGTGGCCGAGTTCGCTGAAGTCAGAAGTGTCGCGAATTGGGTTTTTGCTAAGTGGAGAGGAGTGAAGCCAAGTCCGAAGGCAGGGGCCAAAAAAGTGTTCAGTGTGTCACCATTGAAAATCCCAAACCATAAATGTGCCACCAGCCTAGGCTGCATATTGTGACACGTTTTGCTTCAGTAGGATACTAATTCCTACTCCTGGACTATCCTAGTTGTTGAAAAACATTGCGAGTTTAAGCTACAGGTGCTAATTTCGGCGATCTGCTCCGTAATTGGTCTGGAAGAAATATGTTGGCTAATTTTGTCACTTTGCCCACCCTGAGCTGTCACCATTTAGAATGTCAAAATGATAGGTTTTTCGACCCCTGTCCGAAGGTAACCGAGGGAAGGAGGTGAGGCGTACATAGAACTAAAGCTCAACCGTTGGACTAGTTCTATAAGGATTAACCCGCGCCCCACCGAGGGTCCGGTGCCACCTTCGCCCCACCGGGGGCCATCGATGGCCCCCCTCTAACTCCGAAAGTAGGGGCGTTAGCGCAAATCTGCAAAGTTCATTAGAAAGCTCGCGTGAATTCAGTACGAAATTATTTGCATGTTTTAGCGCTCAGGTCAATGGTTTGACCTCCAGAGGTCAAATTAGGTCAAGATCGGCTATTTTCACTCAAATATGCAATGCTTAAGCAAACTGGGCATAAATCTTGTGCCATTAGAGCTATTGAGATGTAGTAAAGTACATTGGATAGGAAAATTTCAGACCTTTTCCCGCTATATTGAACGTAATGACCTCCCGCCAGTGGTTAGACCTCCAGAGGTCACCTCGTGACCTAAGATGACCTGAGGTCACTAAAGGTCAGAAAGTGACCTTGCCGTATATCAAACGAAAGCCAGTGACGAGACATACACGATGGTGTTTGATTCAGTGCTCTAGCTTATATAGGTCAAAAGTTATTGTCAAAATACTGTTTTTGACCCCTGGTGACCTTGGATGACCTTGGAGAGGTCAAAGGGCAAATATGGCCCCTGGAATCCGTAAAAGGGTGTCCAAGAACGCTTTTCTGACGAAGCCGAGCATTTTCAATCGTTTTTGTGACTTTTGGATCATAAGAGCTTTTCCCATGCTTTGTGAATGGGAGAGGTCACCTCGTGACATGACCTCAGGTCACGAAATCGAAAAATCACGGATATACACCTTATAGACCCTGGAGGGGGTCATAAAGTGTAAGAAGTTTCCAATCGATCGACTTTGAAATGTAGCTCTTACAGAGCTCTAAAGTTGAAGTGAGGTGACCTTGGTTGACCTCGCCTGGTGACCTGACCTTGGGTGAACCGGGGTAAAAAATTTCAGGGATGGTGGGAAAATGATACAGTAAGAGGTAGAGCCCTCAACCGCGGTGCTGCACCTCGTCGTTTTTCTGCTATCCCGGAAAAACCTTAGGGGGCCATCGATGGCTCCCCCGTGGGGCGAGGGTTAACCCGCGCCCCACCGGGGGTCCGGTGCCACCTTCGCCCCACCGGGGGGGCCATCGATGGCCCCCCCTCTAACTCCGAAAATATGGGCGTTAGCGCAAATCTGCAAAGTGCAATAGAAAGCTCGCGTGAATTCAGTAAGAAATTACTTCGCATGTTTTAGTGCTCAGGTCAATGGTTTGACCTCCAGAGGTCAAATTAGGTCAAGATCGGCTATTTTCACTCAAATATGCAATGATTAAGCAAACTGGGCATAACTCTTATGTCATTAGAGCTATTGAGACCTGGTAAAGTACATTTGATAGCAAATTGCCAGTACTTTTTCCGCTATGTGGAACGTAAGGACCTCCCGCCAGTGGTTTGACCGCCAGAGGTCACCTCGTGACCTAATATGACCTGAGGTCACGAAAGGTCAAAAAGTGACCTTGCCGTATATCAAATGAAAGCCAGTGACAAGACAAACACGATGGTGTTTGTTTCACCGCTCTAGCTCAATTAGGTCAAAAGTTATTGTCAAAATACTGTTTTTGACCTCTGGTGACCTTGGATGACCTTGGAAAAGTCAAAGGGCAAATATGACCCCTGGGATCCGTGAAAGAGTGTCCAAAAACGTTGTTCTGAGCAGTCTGAGTATTTGCAATCATTTTTGTGGCTTTTATATCATGAAATAGCTTTTCCCCATGCTTTTCCAATGGGAGAGTTCGCCTCGTGACCTGACCTCAGGGCACGAAATCGGAAAATCCCGGATATACATCTTGTAGACCCTGGAGGGGTCATGAAGTGTAGGAAGTTTCAAATCGATCGACTTTGAAATGTAGCTCTTACAGAGCTCTAAAGGTGAAGTGAGGTGACCTTGGTTGACCTCGTCTGGTGACCTGACCTTGGGTGACCCGGGGTAAAAAATTTCAGGGATGATGGGAAAATGATGCAGTGAGAGGTAGAGCCCTCAACCGCGGTGCTGCGCCTCGTCGTTTTTCTGCTATCCCGGAAAAACCTTAGGGGGGCCATCGATGGCCCCCCCGGTGGGGCGAGGGTTAACGGACAGCGCTGCCGAAATACAATAGATCATATATTAGAAGAGGGAAGCACGTGCTGCTTTATTCCATGTTGGATGGTGAAAAGGCACGAAATGTTGTCCGAGACTCAAAACATTGTCGACATTTTTGCATATTTTATCTCACTGACGTCATTACGCAAGAACTTAAACTGTATGGCAAGATCGAAAATTCATAAGCGACGGAACATTTTTGCCTAAGGAGTGCACTCCATGGGTCCATCATGCTATCGCAGATTTTGAGGCACCCAAATCCTAAAACTGTCAATTAGGATAGCTTTAAGAGAACCGTGGTACTATAAAAACTTTCCAAGACACTGCAGTCCCCTGAAACACATGAACCCAAGTTACATTGCCTAATTTATAGCATTAGGGTTCCTCAAAACTACTGGGTCACTGGGAACCCCACACGCAGAGATAGAAATACACACTCCAGCCCTGCAGGTAATTTCATTTAGCTGGGTATTGTACATATACCAAGGAAACATACCCCTAAAGCATACAATATTTTGTAAAACAAATATTTGAATAATTGACTGTGGATAAATTATGTACCCACCAGCCAGTCGGAGTGTCTTGCGCAGAGGGAAAATTTATGTAGCCGCTTTGGCGCCAATAACCAAAGTAGCTACAGTATCTAAAACTATCATTGTTATGATTTTGAGGGCTCTGACCATTTTAAAGTCAACGCCAAAGAGATATTCTAATCGTACGATACAGACTATGATGTCAACCGCTGTTTCACACATATTATTCCTCTAATTGGGCTCCGCTGAAAATTTTGTCAATAAGTGGAGGTTGATACTTTCTATGAACCGTCAGGATTTAAACCAGCCCAGGTAGTAGAAACATTGGGGGCATGGCCTCTTACCCAGGGGAGGGGCACAGGGGGCACGTCCCCCATCGATGCTGGAGTGTCCCTTGATCGCTATGCGGTGTGCCCCGTTTGGGCTGTGCCGTTCAAAATTTAGTACCCCACGTCGTTGAACCTAGATGCAATTAGACTGCATATAGCGATTGGAACAATTGATTGACAATTTATTATCTTTTTTGGTCACCCAGAGCATTCTTTCGTATTTCCAAACATACGATGGGAGTAGGAGCAGTTTCCTTGGTGTCCCTGGGCTGGTCTTGGTCCCTTGGCTTATCGCGTGCCCTCTAAGCTGATCTGGTGTCATCTGTGTCAATTTGGTGCCCCCTGAGCAAATCATTGTGCCTCCTGAACCTATATAATGCTCTCTGGGTTACTTTGATGCCTCCGAGCCTGCCTAGTCCCTATTAGCTGTTGTAGTGCCCATTGAGCTGATCCGGGCCCCCAGAGCTTATCTCATACCTCCCGAAGGTGATCAACTGCCCCCTGAATATGGTGTCTCTTAACCCTCGCCCCACCGGGGGGCCATCGATGGCCCCCCTCAAGGTTTTTCCGGGATAGCAGAAAAACGACGAGGCGCAGCACCGCGGTTGAGGGCTCTACCTCTCACTGCATCATTTTCCCATCATCCCTGAAATTTTTTACCCCGGGTCACCCAAGGTCAGGTCACCAGACGAGGTCAACCAAGGTCACCTCACTTCACCTTTAGAGCTCTGTAAGAGCTACATTTCAAAGTCGATCGATTTGAAACTTCCTACACTTCATGACCCCTCCAGGGTCTACAAGGTGTATATCCGGGATTTTTCGATTTCGTGCCTTGAGGTCAGGTCACGAGGCGACCTCTCCCATTGGAAAAGCATGGGGAAAAGCTATTTCATGATATAAAAGCCACAAAAATGATTGCAAATACTCAGACTGCTCAGAACAACGTTTTTGGACACCCTTTCACGGATCCCAGGGGTCATATTTGCCCTTTGACTTTTCCAAGGTCATCCAAGGTCACCAGAGGTAAAAACAGTATTTTGACAATAACTTTTGACCTAATTGAGCTAGAGCGGTGAAACAAACACCATCGTGTTTGTCTTGTCACTGGCTTTCATTTGATATACGGCAAGGTCACTTTTTGACCTTTCGTGACCTCAGGTCATATTAGGTCACGAGGTGACCTCTGGCGGTCAAACCACTGGCGGGAGGTCTTAACGTTCCACATAGCGGAAAAAGTACTGGCAATTTGCTATCAAATGTACTTTACCAGGTCTCAATAGCTCTAATGACATAAGAGTTATGCCCAGTTTGTTTAATCATTGCATATTTGAGTGAAAATAGCCGATCTTGACCTAATTTGACCTCTGGAGGTCAAACCATTGACCTGAGCACTAAAACATGCGAAGTAATTTCTTACTGAATTCACGCGAGCTTTCTATTGCACTTTGCAGATTTGCGCTAACGCCCATATTTTCGGAGTTAGAGGGGGGCCATCGATGGCCCCCCCGGTGGGGCGAAGGTGGCGCCGGACCCCCGGTGGGGCGCGGGTTAAGCTGATCAGGTGCCCCCCGAGCTGATTGTTTCTGTCGCCTTAGATGATCTGGCGCCTCTTGAGTTGGTATGGTGCGCCCTGAGCCGAAGTTGAGTCCCCTGAGCTGATATGGTGCTCCCTGAGCTGACTTAGGCCCCTGCTCTGGTTTGGGGGCTAGGAGCGGTTCTGGCCCCCAAGCTGATCGATCTGGTGCCCCCTGAGCTGAAATAATGTCTCTCGAAGTAGTCCGGTGCCCCCTGAGCTAATCTAGTGACCTTTAAGCTGATCTGGGCCTCCTGAGTTGATTACGTGATTTCCTGAGCAGCTCCCAGGCTCTGAGCTTAGCTGGGCCCACCGAGGCTGATGAGGGGCCCTATGCTGATTAAGTGCCTCCTTACTTGATCTGGTATCCCCGAGCTGATCTGGGTCCTAAGTTGGTCAGGGACCACTGAGCTAATCCCTTGTCCCCTAGGCTGATATGGTGCCGTATGGGCAGATCTGGTCTCCGCTGAGCAGCTGTGGGGCTCCTGAACTGATTGGACCCCGAGCTGATGAGGGATCCCCGAGCTGATTTAGTGTCCCTGACTTAATCTGGCCCCCTGACCTGACTTGAGACCCTGAAATGATCTTGGGCCGAAGAGCGGATCTGGGTCCTGGGGGTGCCCTGAGCTGGTATGGGCCCCGGAGGTACCCTGAGCTGATCGGGGCGCTGAGCTTGTGAGAGCCCCGTAAGCTGGTCTGAGACCCCCTGAGGAGATCTGGCGCCTTAACACGCGCATTGACGGGGGGCGGGTACCCGCCCCCCTCGGGTTTTTGGAGATAGTAGAAAAACGGCGGCGCGTAGCGCCGCCGTACTTGGTATACCTTTTCCCTCATCATTTTACAACTTCTGTGAAAATTTTAAGGTTAGGTCATCTCAGGTCAGGTCACCAGTACAGGTCAAGTGACCCGACCTCAAAAAAAGTTTAAGATAGCATAAGTCGGAGCAGGGTGAACTTATCCGATTGAAACTCATATCACATAATGGCCCCACCGAGTTCTCTAAAATATGTTCCGGTATTTTTGATATCGATGACCTAAGGTCAGGTACGACGCATGACCTCTCCATTGGAAATACATGGGAAAAATGGTTTTTACGGAATAACTCAGTAACGGATGGTGATAGAGCATTTATTTTAGCTGCATTAGACTCGCCTGGGCTTTGCGGTTTTAATGATATGCATTTTATATGATTTGACCCTGACCTGACCTAAGGTCAGGTCAAATCCTTGATTTGACCTAGCAAGGTCAAATTATATATCATTCGATTCGGCTTGCTAAGAAGATTCATATAGTTCAAGTCGTTTTGCTCTATCTTTACTTGTTCAGATGTAATGCCCGAAAAACTGAATTTTACATGTTATCCCTATGGCGGGCATGTTTTGACCTCTCGTGACCTTAAATGTGACCCGACAAAAAAATGGTTCAAATGTTTTCGATGGAGAAGTGGATGGGCAGCCCAACGCCGTTTACCGTTTTTCGCTACCTACCGTGGTTCTGGAGATCTTAGGGGGGTGGGTACCCGCCCCCCGTCAATGCGAAGGTGGCTCAGACCCCCGTCAATGCGCGTGTTAAATTGTTTTGGGGCTCCTTGAGGTGGTTCAAGGCCGCATGAGCCTATCTGGGGCCTATTTCCCATGTCTGGGGTCACTGAGCTAGTCTAGTCCCTGAGGGCACAACTGGGGGATGGAAGAGGAAGCTACTCTGGGGAAGCCCCTGGCAGCTGCTCTGGGGGCCCCCTGAGCTGGTCTTGAATAGATGGGAAATAAGAACACAATGCAAACTCCCCTTGTAAAATGGAGCTAACGATGAATGAGTCATCGCTAAAACGGCTTGTGATGCCCAAACACCCCTGGTTATATAAATTGTTTATTATACTGGTGTATTATGGGGATGGGTGATAAAAAGTCATGTGCCCCTGAGTTTAGAGCACAGTTTCCTTTACTAGGATTTACATTAATTAATTTAAATGAGTAACTGGTTTCTCACAATTTTCAGCCCTATCTCACTATCCCCATCCCAGCCACCTTTTCTCTTCTCCAACTGAGATCGATCCTTGACGACATGAAACTTTATAAACGTGTTAAAAAGTATCTCAAATTATTCCGGCCGAAAAAATTGTATTCTTCCAATTTCACCATGCCACTCCTCCTCCCAGGCCCTTGTGGGAGCCGCGGAACTTAATCCGCGTTCAACCAGGGGTCACTCTTCACTACAAAACCAGGGGGCATAACAAATGAATTTTCGACTCCAATAGGTATGTCTCAGCCTGCACATAGTGACAGATGTCATAGGCTCTGCTGATTTCACTGATGTTAAGTATTGACATGAGTTGGCTGATTTGTCCTTGAATCTATCCAAAACAGTCGTTTTTTGGCTGCTTTTATGATATTTTGGTGATAATTTTGCCCGATTATAATCTATTTTTTCTTTTCCGTCCATGCTTGATCTGAATTTTTATTTTAGGAAAGGTAACCAAAAGTTGATAAAAACTTAGATATAGTACGTTTTTTAGGCTACGTTAACACGCGCATTGACGGGGGTCTGAGCCACCTTCGCATTGACGGGGGCGGGTACCCGCCCCCCTAAGATCTCGAGAACCACGGTAGGTAGCGAAAAACGGTAAACGGCGTTGGGCTGCCCATCCACTTCTCCATCGAAAACATTTGAACCATTTTTTTGTCAGGTCACATTTAAGGTCACGAGAGGTCAAAACATGCCCGCCATAGGGATAACATGTAAAATTCAGTTTTTCGGGCATTACATCTGAACAAGTAAAGATAGAGCAAAACGACTTAAACTATATGAATCCTCTTAGCAAGCCGAATCGAATGATATATAATTTGACCTTGCTAGGTCAAATCAAGGATTTGACCTGACCTGAGGTCAGGTCAGGGTCAAATTATATAAAATGCATATCATTAGAACCGCAAAGGCCAGGCGAGTCTAATGCAGCTAAAATAAATGCTCTATCACCATCCGTTACTGAGTTATTCCGTAAAAACCATTTTTCCCATGTATTTCCAATGGAGAGGTCATGCCTCGTACCTGACCTTAGGTCATCGATATCAAAAATACCGGAACATATGTTAGAGAACTCGGTGGGGCCATTATGTGATATGAGTTTCAATCGGATAAGTTCACCCTGCTCCGACTTATGCTATCTTAAACTTTTTTTGAGGTCGGGTCACTTGACCTGTACTGGTGACCTGACCTGAGATGACCTAACCTTAAAATTTTCACAAAAGTTGTAAAAATGATGAGGGAAAAGGTATACCAAGTACGGCGGCGCTATGCGCCGCCGTTTTTCTACTATCTCCGAAAAACCCGAGGGGGGCGGGTACCCGCCCCCCGTCAATGCGCGTGTTAAAACGTGTCCTTTTTCTCCCGGGGTGCCCCTCAAAGGTAGTGTGCCCCCTCCCATACCAAAGCTCTGGCTGCGCCCCTGTGCACCGGTGACCTGACCTGAGATGGCCCAACCTTAAGATGTTGCAGAAAGCTAGGGAATTGATAAGGATAAGGTGTGTCAAAGTACGGCGGCGCTTCGCGCCGCCGTTTTTTCGTGCCATTAGGAAAAAATCTGTGGGGGTGTTCAAACACTCCCGGGGAAGGTTAATGTACCTAATATGCAACCATGAATAGACTTGAATGATCCAAAATGATCGTGAAAACACTTAGTTCAGTTCTGATGATCTGAGCTGCTTCAATTTTGGCCCACATTCTATGTATTGTGCTGCAGTCAGACATATGCGCATCCTACATGTCAGACAAAGGCCAGACGGTGGTGTATGCCGGCGGCGCCGTTTTTCCTCTGTCGCGAGCTTTTTTGACCGTCTGGCGGGGAGTGACGTGGCACCTTCGACTCCAACACACACCGCAGCCGTGACGTCACCTCTAGCTCGCGTAAAAACAGCTGAATGCGCCAGACGGCGGCGGGAGTCTAGACACGGTGACCTTGACCGTGACCTTGGGCAGTGTGCGGATTAGGCTGATGGTCGGGACGGCCGCGCCGCCGGTAGTCGCACATACAACGGCATATCAGCCTTCAGAGCTTGCCTAGATACAGGTAAGCTCTGCGTCTGCGTCAAAGCGTCTGAATAACGACATCCCTGATATCAATACCATCAGTAGAAATATAGACGCTTGTTCGGCAGCTCAAGTAAGGCGAAGCGAACTTATCTGTGCTTCCAAGCGGATACCAGTTTTATCCAAAGAAAACATTTTCCCAATTTCTCCGAAAGAAGAGTTTGTGGAATCTGGCGAGAAAAATGTGGTCGCACAACACAGTATGAGTAGATCATAGTGTGTTTTGCCATAATGTACATACATCCAATATTCGACGAGACAAACCAATAAGCGAGCTTTCTAGAAGCTTCTTTCAACTTCAAAGGGATTCCTTCCGAATGAACAAAACATTTTTACATGTTTTTGAGGGTCCGGCTGGTCAGAGAGGGCCCTGTTGGCTCTAGAGAGCCTAATGGTCACAAAATGTTCCGCTGGGATCTGAGAGACCCCTGTATCAGGTTCCCTTGCTACAGAGAACTATGTAGAATGCAGAGGGCCACCAGGACGGTCCAAATCTGCCTACGAAGTGTGCAGCGGACTAGAAAGGGCCACTCGATTAATAGTGGGGTCTATGCTCATTTGTGTGTCCAACTGTTTTCAAAGAGTCCTATAGATACAGAAACTTCTCCTGATTCCGATAGCCAAGGTAGGCCCAGCTGGCTACAATTGGCCCTGCCAACCATTTTGGCCCTGTTACAATTGGCCCTGCCAACCACGCTGGCCTTGTCCCTTAACACGCGCATTGACGGGGTCTGAGCCAACTTCGCTTTGACGGGGGGCGGGTACACGCTCCCCTAAGATCTCGAGAACCACGGTAGATAGCGAAAAACGGTAAACGGCGTTGGGTAGCCCATCCACTTCTCCATCGAAAATATTTGAAACATTTTTGTCAGGTCACATTTAAGGTCACGAGAGGTCAAAACATGCCGTCATAGCGATAACATGTGAATGAAGGTTTTCGGCCATTACATCTGAACAAGTAAAGATAGAGCAAACCGACTTGAAATATTTTAATCCTAGCAGCAAGCCAAATCAAATGATATATAATTTGATCTTGCTAGGTCAAATCAAGGATTTGACCTGAGCTGAGGTCTGGTCAAGGTGAAATTATATAAAATGGATATCATTAGAACCGCAAAGACAAGGCGAGTCTAATGCAGCTAGCATAAACGCTCTATCACCATCCGTTACCGAGTTATTCAGTCAAAACCATTTTTCCCATGTATTTCCAATGGAGAGGTCATGGCTCGTACGTGACCTTAGGCCATCGATATAAAAAATAACGGAACTTTTTTGAGAACTCGGTGGGTCCATTATGTGATATGAGTTTCAATCGGATAAGCTCGTCCTGTTCCGACTTATGCTATCTTAAACTTGTTTGAGGTCAGGTCACTTGACCTGTACTGGTGACCTGACCTGAGATGACCTAACCTTAAAATTTTCACAGAAGTTGTAAAAGTGATGATGAAAAAGGAATGCCAAGTACGACGGCGCTACGCGCCGCCCTTTTATGCTGTCTCCGAAAAAACCCGCGGGGGCGGGTATTCGCCCCCCCTCCCGTCAATATGCGTGTTAAAAGGAGAGCCCAGCTGGCCAAACAGCACCCCGCTTGCTGTGGAGGACCCTGTGGGTTACACTGAACCATACTGGCTATAGGTTTTTATTAATTTTGTTCCGATTGTTGCAGGCTCAGCTTCTGGGATCGGAGCTTTACTAAGTCATCAAGAGATTGATCACATAAACTCCGACCCCGCCATCCGAACGAGTAATTCCTGCAATGACAGGTTGATTTGGAAGTCGAAATGTAATGTCCCAGAAGCGCAGTGCCGGGCTCTCCGCTCAGGTCACCCTCACGAGTCAGCTGTCAGCCGACTTAGTCGGGTAAATATTGAACGCCAGGGCATCTCAGGGATACCGATCCCAACCTCTCACCGGTGCACAACCCCTGCATGGTTTTCTGAGCGAGCCAGAGCCCAGCACTCTACCGATTGGGCTACTGAGGTGGTTCAGAGGTTATAGTGGTTATAGGGGCCTTAACACGCGCCCCGCTGGGGTGGAGGGGGCGAAATTCGCCCCCCCCCTCTCCTCCTGGTTTTTTCCAGATAGCTCAAAAACAAAGAGACACAGAACAACGAAAGTTACGGTACTTGATTTCTGATTAATTTTACACATCTGACCAAATTTTTGAGTTAAGGTCATGTCAGGTCAAGGAGCTATTCAGGGTCAAGTGACCCGACCTCAAAACCTAAAATTACGAGTTTGAAGCAGTACGAGTTTGGCTTCCAATTTACTCGAAGATGCAAAGATGAATATGCAATAGATATGCATTGATGGATGGTAGATATAATACGCACTCCATGAAAAAAACCTTCAAAATATGGATTGGAAGACACCGAATTTGAACACAGTTAAGAGGTTTTTGGCAGGGGAAAGATGTGCCTGGTGCAGAAAAAAATCGTTTGGTGTTCGACTAGTTCGTGATAAAGGAGGTTATGATTTACTGACATAGGCTGTTTGATCTATAGGAATACCAGAATGCACATTCGAAACACAAGAAAAGAGTTATTATTGGCTGCTTGGAACTTGTCAAAGCATGGCCTGGAAGGCTTTTCTTATTTCTTAAATATAACAGAACAGAACATGCTCGAAAGTTACCCTGGCACAAAACATTTAGTTCTTACCTTCCGTTCTGTATCGTCTCAATGATACCTGATCTCGTTCGCATAACTATCTAAACTAGTCCGGGTAAATTTTATTATTGCGATCCTGCATGACAACACCAGCAGGCGAACACTGTTTGAATCGAATGGTAAGAACCGAAGCGCAAACGGGAGGCAGGAGTGTAATTTTTATCTCTTTTGGGGTACCCCAGCACCCCGAATCCAAATTGGAACAGCCCCAAATCCTGTTTTCAGGACCCCTGCTTGAAAGAGGGGGACAATGCGCAGCCTGCCTTGCACTGCAGCATGCTTCAGGATTCTTTTAGCGCCAGAATATCCCACTGGGAAACCTGAAGGAAACAAGCGCGACGCCACAGCGGTACCACCAGGCTGAGATGGTTCCGGCGTACATCGAGACACTGCGGATCACTCGGACGGCTCCCGCCACCTTATGTACCGCCGTGCAGCCGGCACCGGCGGTTAAAAAGCTGGCTCAGACCCACCAGGTCAGCCCGGGCTGAGAAGCTCTGCAGCACCTGCCGCGTACACAGAGAGGCTGCACTCGATGTGTCGAGAGGAGGGCATGCGCGGGCTCGCCTCGCGCAGCTCACAGGAGGTAAAGGCGCTTGACTGGCAGTAGGGACATTCCAGTATAAAATGACCACAAATATTTCCATTTGACGCCGCCATTTCTAGAAAAAATCAGAAACTTTATGTCAGGGATAGATTTGGGCACTGAACAGTGGCGGATTCAGGGGGGCAAAAGGGCATTTGCCCCAAAACGGAAAAGTTCGGGGCAAAACTATGTTTTTGTCTCCCCCAAAGCGATCGACCTCCATTTTTCCCCGACTCCTTTTTAGTTTATAAGCAAGATTTTGGTGCTTCAACTCTCAACTTCAAACAGAATCAGTTAAGGTCAGTGTAAATATTGGGCCTTGGATAGGAAAAAATGTATCTCGAGCCCATTTTTTCACCCTGCGACACTTTTTTCGCCTCAAATACCCAAAATTCTACCGGCAAGTGATATTGTAGCGGAGCTCTTCACTGCGTGACGTTTTTTTCTTGCTCTTCGACTTTTGTTTGCCTCTTCCAAACCAACCGGCTAGATCCGCCACTGGCACTGAACACAGCAGTGAGAATCTTAGCCACATCTAACTACTTGAAATAGACTTTTCAGACACAGCAAAATTTTTCTTTATTTGGTATCCTTCAATTAAAAAGAATACGCTCTTGCGATAAATTCCGAATTTTTAGCACCTAAGATAGGTATGCAGACGACCTGCAGACTATTGCAGTAGTACAGTGTCATGTTAAACACTGCAAACAAAGTGGTTGCTCTTGGAATCGGTTAAGTAGCATGTTGAACCAGAATGCAATGCTACTGCATTGTCTTCACGCAATTTTCATCGTGCAACTGTCCGACTTTATGAAAATTCACAGAGAAGTGAGCACACATCACGCGAAAGCAGAGGCCAATCCAATGGGGCGAAGCGGGTGATTGCCTCCCCTTAGTACCCAAGAATCGCCCCTTAAAAACTTCGGGCGCCTTCGGCGGCCGAAATTGGTGCCTTGTTGGGTACGAACAGCCAATGCTGGACCAAAATGCGACATACAAGCCATTTGAAGCTGGCCTTTTCGCCCTCCATTTTATCGTGGGTTCTTATGTTGGGCTGCCATTTGTAAGCTCTCGGACGCCCTACTGCAACAGGAACCACCCTCTAGTGAACGGCTGAGCACCGCGGCTCCACATGTCACCGTTTTTACGGCCTTAAGACGTCCCTATTCGACACAGGTCTCCCTCACTTGCCTCCGGCCGCCCACAACTTTGCGGTTGGGCGCTCCGTTTTGACGATTTGTCGCCCTTTTTCAGCCTTAGGTTCCCTACTGCAACATAAACCGCACTCATCTACTTGAAGCGCCCCTCCCACCACATCTACATGGCCGCGCGTACTTTCGCCACCATAAGCCTCTCTTGTGCAGCCTTAGGTAACCCCACTTGCACCCCCTTCATCGTAGACCGCCTTCGTTCACCTCCGGCCGCCCTCTGTTTTGTGGTTGGGCGCCTCTGTGTCATGATTAACCCTCCATTGTCAGCACTAGAGTGGCCCGTTGCAAAATATATTGCTCCCAGCCACTTTTGGCCGCCCTCTAGTCCATGATTGTGAGCCCCCTTTGCACATTGTCAGGGGATGCGTGTCTCAGTGGATAGTATACTTGTATTTTGAGCCGCAGGTGCTGGGCTGAAGTCCCGACAAAGCCTCTAAGTTAATATGATCTCCCAAATACTTTCCAACAGGATGTGAGTTGACGCTGTATAACCCACCTGATAGTTGTGGCCCCTTTAAACCTGACTGATTAGAATCATTCCACCATTTCCTGTTCTTGCAGCAGCTTCGGGGTGCCTTCCTTTTTACGTGTACCGCCCTCATTCACCCCTGGCTGTATTCTACTTTGTAGTGGAGTGCCCCGATTTCATGATTGGCTGCCCTTTAAGCCTGCAACATGGAACACCCTCAGCTCTCAGCAGTAGAAGTTCCCCGTATCTTTCATTGTATTTTATTGTATTAATGAATATGGCCGGAGTATTCAATCACATGGCCGAAGGCAAGTGAGGGAGGCTTATGTTGATTAAGGACGTCTGAAGGCTGTAAAAGTGTATTTCAGATTTCATTGTATTTCATATTATTCCCCGTATTTTATCACTGTTTTTGAAAAGGGAGGAAATTAAGTTTCTCACCATGTTCATCAGCAAGCTTGGTATCCAGATTGATGGCAACAAGGCTGAGGCTATCAAGAAGCTGAAAGCAACACACATCGTGAATGTACCAGCTGGGCATGGTAAACCATCTATGCAGGCTCATCCCAGAAGTGCAAGTTTGACTGAAGCCAGTGATATTCCAAAGAAAAGCACTCTTTGGAACTGGACCTCACGGAAAAAATTGGAAAAATGTGCAGAAGTCGCTAATATCAGTTTCTGTGCTAGTCCTATATGATTCAGAGAAATAAGGCATGACCATGAAGTGAATGCCGGTAGCTTTGCACTCGGGTGATGCGTTTATTGTCGGCACAGAAGCGTTCTTAAGCCGTTGAACTTCTGCTGCAGAAAATTTGCGGACAACGGAAAATTTGTGCACATATCGAAAATGAATTTCTGGCTGCATTGTGGATGTGCACTAACATTGACATCTTCCTTCCCGGTCTCCACTCCTTGCTTCAAATCGATTACAAGCCTCCGATGCTGCTGATCAACTCCACATTGTGCACCAATCAGGTGTGCTCTGTTCCGGCAGACGAGGTACAACACCACAGCAGCATTTCTTCCTAGCAATCAGCACCTCGTCTCAGATTTTTTCTCCTGGCGTCCAGTGAAGAAGCAGAACAAGATCAGCACCGTCCTATAGCAATATGTGCACATTTTTTGTGCTGGCGTCATCCGAGACCTCCCAGCAACACATAGCGCCCTATTGACATTGATGTCTTTGATCAAAGAGTCACAACAAGAGATCTGCTACAGTAAGGTTTCAGCAAACCAGCTGGCTCACCCTCCCCGCATCAGTCGTAGTCAGCTAACCCACCCTCCCCTGCATCAGTCCCGGCCAGCTGACCCACCCTCCCCGCATCAGTCCCCGGACAGTTGATCCACCCTCCCCGCATCAGTCCTCAGTCAGCTGACCCACCCTCCCTGCTTCAGTCTCGGCCAGCTGACCCACCCTCCCCGCATCAGTTCCCAGTCAGCTGACCCACCCTCCCTGCTTCAGTCTCAGTCAGCTTACCCACCCACCCTCCCTGCATCAGTTCGGCCAGCTGACCCACCCTCCCTGCATCAGTTCCCAGTCAGCTGATTTCTTCCTCCCCCGCATCAGTCCCAGTCAGCTGACTGGCGGGCCTGGACCGTTTTTACCTACTGACCCTTTTTTTGTCCGGCGGGTGTTTTTTGCGGAACACCTCATTTGAACGTCCCAGCCAGCGAGACGCAGAAAAACCGTCTGCGAAGCAAAGCCAAGGTCGAGAACGATCCTTGGCCGCGGTGTCCAGACACCGCGGCGTTTTTGCATGTGAAGACTGAGATAGGTCAGGATTCTTCCTTAAAGTGCTCAATTTGGCAACAATAGTCATTTGCTACATGACGGCTTTTTCCATGGGTCTCATCGCTGGGGGACAGGGGATGTTTCTCCCGTTTTTGAGAATGGTGGATGGATTATTTTTGTCCCCTCATTTCTCATGCAGAGGCTTATCACGCTGTCTCAATATAGACATCATAACGACAAATATAGACAATACGGTGCATCGGCCTCCCGCAGGCGCATCAATAACAGCTGCAAGTTTTGTTCGGTGCAGAGGTCAGCAAATCTGCAAACTTTCCATGAATGTTGCTGGCAAACATTGACGTAACCCTCTACAGAGGCGTAGCCAGGATTTTACTGGGAGGGGGCGCCGGCAGGGCCCTGCCATGGCCCCAAAAGGGTCTCTTCTGGATCCAAAAATGTTGTCGAGAAACTGTTGAGCGGCGAACGAGGTGACTGATTGAGCCATGGTAGGTAGCTTGTGAACCTACCAGGCTAATTTAAAACCCGATTGTGCCCGTTCGAGAAGCAAAAATAGCCCACTGGTGGATCCAAGTGTGGGGGGACAAAGGGCACGTGGCCCCCTCCAAAGCCTAGATTAGTATCTTCTGGCCCCCCCCCTTCAAAGGACCAGGATTTAGCTTTTTTCTTTTAAAATACGATGTTGTCGCGATTTTTTCTCAATTTAGCCCCCAATAAAATAGCCTCCAGTGTTTCTTCCTATTAAGAACTAAATTCTTTCAAAAGATGACACATTTCTGAAAGCCGCACCGAGAACCATGATTATACGTACAAAAGTTAACACACGCATTTACGGGGGTTTGAGCCACCTTTGCATTGACGGGGTGGGGGAGGATACCCCCTAAGATTTCGAGAACCACGGTAGGTAGCGAAAAACGGTAAACGGCGTTGGGCTGCCCATCTACTTCTCCATCGAAAACATTTGAACCATTTTTTCTCAGGTCACATTGAAGGTCACGAGAGGTCAAAACATGCCGTCATAGGGATAACATGTAAATTCAGTTTTTCGGCCATTACATCTGAACAAGTAAAGATAGAGCAAAACGACTTGAACTATATGAATCCTCTTAGCAAGCCCAATCGAATGATATATAATTTGACCTTGCTAGGTCATATCAAGGATTTGACCTGACTTGAGGTCAGGTCAGGGTCAAATTATATAAAATGCATATCATTAGAACTGCAAAGCCCAGGCGAGTCTAATGCAGCTAAAATAAATGCTCTATCACCATCTGTACTGAGTTATTCCGTAAAAAACATTTTTCCCATGTATTTCCAATAGAGAGGTCATGCCTCGTACCTGACCTTAGGTCATCGATATAAGAAATACCGGAACATATTTTAGAGAACTTGGTGGGGACATTATGTGATATGAGTTTCAATCAGATAAGTTCACCCTGCTCCGACTTATGCTATCTTAAACTTTTTTTTAGGTCGGGTCACTTGACCTGTACTGGTGACCTGACCTGAGATGACCTAACCTTAAAATTTGCACAGAAGTTTTAACAATAATGAGGGAAAAGGTATGCCAAGTACGGTGGCGTTGCGCGCCACCGTTTTTCTGCTATCTCCGAAAAACCCGAGGGGGCGGGTACCCGCCCCCGTCAATGCGCGTGTTAATTGGGCTATCTCCTGGAATCCTGGATGAAAAATCTGGCAAAAGCACAGTGGTTCTATACTCGGGCATATCCATTCCTCAGAATCTTCATGAAGACAATTAATCGGAGAAATTATTGGTTCTGGTATGTGCCGAGACCCAGAATTCTAAGATTCGAGGACTGAAACCTTAATTCTGAAAGTCGAGGTCTCGGCTCGCACCATGAACATGGATTTCTCCCATCAATTGTCTCCATGAAGATTTTAAGGAATGCTGTGCCCGAATATATCATCACTGTGTTTTTGCTATATTGTGCATCCATGATTCGAGGAGATAGGCCAAATAGCAACTGTTCTAAAAACGTCTTTCACCTTCAAAAAGGGATTCCTTCCGAACGGAAAAATGCTTACAAATGTTATCCACTGGCGGACAAAGAGAGCTCAGCTGACCATTGACGGCCCAGCTGGTCGGAGATGGCCTTGCTGGCTCCAGAGAGCCCAATGGGCACAACATGTTCTGCTGGCATCAGAGGGCACTCTGTAGCTAGTCACAAAGAACAATGCTGAATGCAGAGGGCCACTAGGACGCTCAGAGTCTGCTTGCGAGGTGTCCAGCTCCCTAGAAAGGACCATTTAAGTGATATCAGGGTACCTATGGTTTCAGATACCTCTTCTGATAGTCACAGGGGCCCTTCTGGCTAAAAAGGACCCTGCTAACCACGGTCGATAGCTGGCCCTAATAGCCATAAAATAACTTCCGGGTCTTGAAAGTGTCTAGCCGTTTCAGAGAGCCGTACAAGCTACAGAGCTCTGTGGTGGACAGACGGCCAATAGGGTCCTCAGTCCCGCCTATACTGGGCCCAACGGACTAGAGAGGACCCTGCTGACGATAGAGGGCGCTACAGGGAGAACAGTCGTTCCCGCTGGTTCAAAGGCTGTTCTGTTACGGGGGTCCTGGAAGCCAGAGTGGGCCCTGCAGGTTAAAAACGTCCCTGCTTGTCGCAGTAACCTTCTCACTTAGAGAGGGCCAAGCTGGTCAGACAGGGCCCTGCTAGCCATAGTAGCTTTATCGGTTAACACGCGCATTGACGGGGGTCTGAGCCACCTTCGCATTGACGGGGGGGCGTGTACCCGCCCCCCTAAGATCTCGAGAACCACGGTAGGTAGCGAAAAACGGTAAACGGCATTGGGCTGCCCATCCACTTCTCCATCGAAAACATTTGAACCATTTTTTGTTAGGTCACATTTAAGGCCACGAGAGGTCAAAACATGCCCGTCATAGGGATAACATGTAAATTCAGTTTTTCGGCCATTAAATCTGAACAAGTAAAGATAGAGCAAAACGACTTAAACTATATGAATCCTCTTAGCAAGCCGGATCGAATGATACATGATTTGACCTTGCTAGGTCAAATCAAGGATTTGACCTGACCTGAGGTCAGGTCAGGGTCAAATTATATAAAATGCATATCATTAGAACCGCATAGCCCAGGCGAGTCTAATGCAGCTAAAATAAATGCTCTATCACCATCCGTTACTGAGTAATTCCGTAAAAACCATTTTTCCCATGTATTTCCAATGGAGAGGTCATGCCTCGTACCTGACCTTAGGTCATCGATATCAAAAATACCGGAACATATTTTAGAGAACTTGGTGGGGCCATTATGTGATATGAGTTTCAATCGGATAAGTTCACCCTGCTCCGACTTATGCTATCTTAAACTTTTTTTGAGGTTGGGTCACTTGACCTGTAATGGTGACCTGACCTGAGATGACCTAACCTTAAAATTTTCACAGAAGTTGTAAAAATGATGAGGGAAAAGGTATACCAAGTACGGCGGCGCTACGCGCCGCCGTTTTTCTGCTGTCTCCGAAACACCCGAGGGGGCGGGTACCCGCCCCCCGTCAATGCGCGTGTTAAAGAAGTGGCCCAACCCAGCTAAGGGGCCCTGAATCAGCTCAAGGGGCCCCAAATCAACTCGAGGAACCGTTACCAGCTCAGAGGTCCCAACACCGTAGGGCAAAAAGGGCCGTAAGATAAAAACAAGACCCAACACTAAATCACGTGCTTCTTGCGAAAGAACGACTTAGGACGCTTAGTTTAGCTGATTGACCTTAGAGCAGCTCGGGGACCTTGGGCTTTTCTGTCTCAGTGATCCCAGCATATGTGGATCAAAGGGGAGGGCACACGGATCCACACTTGGCACTTGGCCCAAGTTCATTCTGTGACAATGGGTCACTTGGCTCCCCTGATAGACTCCCTGTGCCTCCTGAAATGCCAATGGCACCTCCTTGAAATATCGCTTCTCACCCCCCCCCCCGCCACCCCTCCACCACCTCTCAGGATGCAAGTATAGGCACCCCTGCGATAGGATTTGCTTCCTAAAAGATAGGCTTCTCTGACCCCCAAAAGTGGCACCCTCCAACCATATGCTCCCCTTCCCCCTCCCCCCCATTGACTGGAGATCCTGAATTCGGCTATATATGGAACTCAGCACTAGCTCGAGAGCACTCTGTGATGCAGGGGCCTAGACCAGTTCAGAGGGCCTCAGAATATTTCGAGGTACCCTGACCATCTCAGGGAGTCTCAAGCCAGCTAAAGGGGTCCCAAACACTGTTTTAGTATCTTTGGCGGAAGTGCAGATGTCTTGTCGGTCTACCGCAGTTGCCTCTCCCTGAACGTCGCGGGTCGTGGATCTACCTGTCGTAGGGAAGCTGCCTTTTTCTAAATAGCCATGCTATCAGCGGCTAGCTTACAAAAAGGTGGCTGGGACGGCCACTTCCCTCACCCTCTCTGAGGGCCTGAAGGGCCCCCTGGGGACACGGGCCGCGCGAAACAAGGCCCATCCTCACTGTGTTCCTGTCAACCATGGAGCTTCATGTTAGACGGAGCCCTCTAAGTCCCCTCCAGCACTCCATTCTGTGGCAAGCAGGGCCTTTTACCCATCAGAATCGTCTGTAAAAAGAGGCTCATGCACTGCCACCATCGAGCCCCTGTCGACAGAAGCGCTCGCTCTGGTCAGCTGGGCTCTCTTAACCGATAAAGACACAATGGTAAACGGACCTATTTGGTCAGCAGGGCCCAGTGCAACTCGCAGGACCAGTTGTAGCCACCAGGGCCCTGTCTGGCCAGCTGAGCCCTCGTTAACCCTTGCCCCGGTGGCGGGTACGAGCCACCTTCGCCCTGGTGGGGGGAACTAAAAAAGACCCCCCACGATCTCAAAAACTAAGAGAGCTAGAAAAAAGCGCAAAACGGCAATCGAAAGCTCTTCGAAAATGATATCGAAAATACTTCGGTCATTTTTCTTGTCAGGTCAATATCAAGGTCACCAGAGGTCAAAATAGGTCAAAATCGCTAATATGAGGTGTACTAAGAAAACCTCCTATATCTCAGCAACTATGATAGCTAGAAACATTTTTCTAACACCATTCGAAAGCTCTTGCGATGCGCTTTCATTAAGTGACATTCATTTTCGTGTCAGGTCAAAGTCTAGGGAGCTACAGGTCACTAAATATTGGGCATATTCTTGGGAATGTCCATAGCCACCCATGCATAAGGGCGTTTCATTTTTGCTAATAGCTTCCAAACCAAACAAGATACAGCCATAGTTTATGCACCATTGCAATCCTCTCGTCAATACGAATCGAATGATATATGATATTGCTATGCCAGGTCAAATTTAAGAATTTGACCTGACCCAGGTCAACGGTCTGACCCAACTTGACCTGGTATTGTCATGATGTATATCACTTGACTTCCAGTGACTATACAAACACTTTGGTGACAAAATAAAAGCTCTATCTTAGTTTATTCAAAATTTATAGAGAAAAACACAAAAAATGCTTATTTGACCTAAGGTGACCTTTTAAAGGTCACAAGTCAAAAATTTTGGTATCAGCTTCAGAAATGGGCTAAGAGCGAGTCGCAACCGATGTTTGAAGTTGATTCCATCCATACTTACTGAGAAAAGCTCATTTCGTGATTTTCCCCATGCATTGTCAAAGGGGAGGTCATGCTCTGCACATGATCTTAGGTCACCAATATCAAAAATCCCGGAACAAATGTTGTAGCTCCTGGTGGGCCCAAGATGTGGTATGAGTTTCAACTTGATCGATTAACCCTTCTTTCAGTCATGCCGTCCTAAGTATTTTTTAGGTGGGGTCATTTCACCTGACCTGGTGACCTGACCTGATATGACCTTGAGCCAAAATTTTCAGGAAAGATGTAAAAATGATGACGGAACAGCTTGACCAAGTTTGGCGGCGCTGCGCGTCGCCGTTTTTTGGGCACTTTGGAAAAACCCGAGGGGGGTCTAAAAAGACCCCCACCCGGGCGAAGGTTAAGTGAGATGACCATTGCAGCTAGCAGTGGCCTTTTTTACCCTCCAGGGCCCAACTAGGCTATCAGGACCCTCTTTAAGGAGAGTAACATCCGAAAGAGTAGGAACGACTGTTCTCCGCAGGGCTCTTTATTCTCACCACGGTCCACTCTGGTCAGCTGAGCTCTGTTTAATCTATGAAGTTACGGTGACCAGTGGGCGGGCAGCAGGACAGGAGGGTTAGCTATAGAATCAGGGCCCTGCCTGACCAGCTGGGTCCTCTCTACCTGAAGCCGTAGCCATTCTGCTCTGAGGGGCTGCGGGAAGTCTAAATCTGATGCCGAAACGCTGCCCAACTCCTGTCGAAACGCTGCCAATGCTGTCCCAACTCCTGAATTCAGTTGGAGTGACACTCAGTAGCTCTTGCCCCGGTTCGTAGACGGCGCTCCCGTCAGGTTTTTAAACGTTGAAAATGATGCCATCCTGTTTGGCAGCAGGCCCTGAGTTGTGCCCTTTCCTAACCTTGTCCAGTTTTTGTCAATTTACCCTTCGCCGCTTGGGGTCCGATCGGACCCCCTCCGTTTCTCGCGAATGATTCCGAACCCTATTCAAATGAGAGACGCGTCCCTGTACAGAGCTCTCAGGTGATAAATTTGACAACTTATGGCCAAACATCAACATCAGGCCAGGTCAGGTCAACAAGTTATGACGTCATAGCTAAACCCATGATTCTGTTCTAAAATGAGACTGACAAAACCGGGGTATAACTCAGCTTCTAACTAGATCAGGTTTCTAAATACTAGTTGTAAGCTCCTGGAAACAAAAAAATGTTCAAACTGTTATCTATTTTGAGGTCAATGTCATGTTATCGAGGTCGCCAGAGGTCACCAAAGGTCATGGCCTTCAAAAGTGTTTCTGTCCATAACTTTTGAACGAAACAAGATACAGTCTTAAATTTTTATCATAGTAGGTCATGAGGATGACCCAAAAATTTGAATTATATACAAGATGACATCGAAAGAACATTATTGGACCGTAACCTGGGGTGAAGGTTATAATGAGACCTTCAAATTTCATGCGGCATATAATTTCAATCCTTAAGTCAAGGCGAACAAACTCATGTTTATTTTGGTTCTAAGTCTAATGGTTCCCGCGTTGAAAGGGATTTTTTTTAAATGGGTCTAAATTTGACTCATTTTGACCGTCTGTGACGTCACGGGTTAACCGATGTGGTTCAAACTTGTGGCCAGAGAAGAAGACATTAAGGCGCTTCCAGCGTCGTTTTATTTTTTCTGCAGCAGTTCCGTTTCCCGAGATCGTAAAGGGTGCGATCGGACACCCAGGTGGTGCTGGGTTAAGTTGAACACTTCTTGTCTGACCCCTGAAAAACCCTCCACAAAAAAGAACGCAAAAATCATAGTAAAAACTGCCCCGCTGCCACTAAAAACTGTGCTGACGGCGTTGCGAAAAACCAAGCGCGCGCGCCTGAAGGGTCTTTTTACGCATGTTTTTACACGGCTATTTGCGACAGGGGGAGGCAAAGGACGTCGACCTCCACACCAAGCGGCGGCAGAGAGGGCGAGGTGAAGGATATGACCTCTGAAGCGCCATGGACATGGGGTCGTTTCCGGCAAGCAAGCAACAAGGATCATTAGGGTGGTGCAAGTGTGCCAGACTCGTCAATATTAGTATCTGGTACCAAATCTCATTATTTCTTGAATTTTCGATTGTTGGAAGAAAAGCATTGATTGTGAAGGATATCTCCCCACGCGCTTTTCGAAAGAAGTCTGGATGTGGGCCGGGCGACTGGCTAATGCATTGGCAGTCGGGGTATACAGCGGTGGCATCTGGTGCCAAGTATCCATGTTTTCGGCTCACAATGTTCGGTTTCGTTAGTTGTCAGAGCTTGTATTATTCTGCAAACATGTCATGCTCAGTGACCCGACGTAGGGCTCAATGTCAGATAGTGTCCTCATATGCCTTCTCTGACACTCCATTTTGTGGCAGGCGGTGCCCTCTTTGACCATCAGAACCCCCTATAAAAAGGGTCCCCTGAACCACTAAAGCCCCCAGGGCACTTTGTCAACAGTAGAGCCCCGCTGGTCAGCGGGGCCCTCTTCAAACGATAAAGCCATTGTAGAAAACAGGGCCATCAGGGCCGCAGGGCGACCAACCGCCACCCGCGGGGCCAGCTATCGCCAGCCGGACCCATGTTCTGAACAGGTGGGCCCTCGTTAAGCGAGAAGGCAGCTGTGGTAAGCAGGGCCCTTTTTCCGAATGAGCCTGCAAGGCTCATTCGGACTAATACTAATAGGACCGTCTTCAACTGGAAAAGACATGGAACCAGTGGGGCGTTCCAGCACATAACAACTAGGCCCCTACATAGCATAGCCACATACTTCGTTCCAATTTTGTCTATTGGGTTCTCAGGAGCATTGAATCTTGATCTGAGATTATTCATTTCCTCAGACGTTCATTTTCCTCAGACGGTGTTTCCGGAGTTAGAGTGTATCCGGAAACATCGGCTATTGCCGATTGTCGCCACTGTCGTCTGCCAAAGGTCATTGCTGGCCGCAGCGCCGCGGTGTGTGCTGGTCGTAGAAAAGCAGCAAAGGGACGTAACTACTAATTAGACAATGGTGAGCCGCTTCCTTTATTTGCAATAAAAACTTGTCTATTGAACCGTTTATCGTGACAAAGGCGGATCCAGGATTTCCGATGGCATGACAAAGGGGGCGCACAAGCTGGAGCGCCATCGGGACCATGAGGATGCCTTTTTGGGCGGAAAAACCTATTGTGGGGGCGCTGGTACCTGCTTACTGAAGGGGAGGGGTGGGAGGCAATATTTCAGGTGGTGCCATCGACCTTTCAGGGGCCCAAGACCATTTCAGATGAAAGCCAGGATTGATGGGGGTGGGAGTCAAGTGCCCCCCTGCCTCCTGGGTCCGCCTATGCATTGAGGCTTTTAGCTGCGTAAAGGCCCGGCTCTCTGGGAGCTTTGCCGTTTTCTCCGCGGCTGCTGGAGTTCCGATTTCGTAGATGTGTTTATCGCACTGCATATTTTAGCAACCAAGGTCTACCCCAATCCCTGGTTGGCGAGTTGGTGGGCTTTTCCATCCCTGAGTAGGGGCGGGCGAGGGTCCGAAACATGGACGCTGCCTTGTACCAATGGTTATCATAGGTACAGTTCACTCTTCTTACTGTCTCATATAGATCAATGTCATACCTTTAAATGATAAAATCATCAATTCACGTCATCGTATTTGTCTGGTCATGCGATTGGAATGATGTGAAATACCACCGTTATTAATCTTAACCTGACCTCAGACCAGGCCAAACAAGAAATTTTGTTAAGATTTGGATTAGAAGCGTCACGCAATACATAGTTCGATTAGGATTGACGAGAGGATTCGTATGATGACAATAACTTGCCTCTTGTTATATTCTGTTAGCCGTTACGATACAAAATATAAGTTTGCCTTGTATTCTTGTGGAAAGATACTTGCTCTCTCAAGACCGCAAAACTGACCTGACCAAAAAATTGTATGGGCATTTTCAATACAGATCAAGGTGGGCTATAGAACACCGCTTTCCGTTTTTTTTCTTTTTGCCTTCGAGCATGGCTGGTGGGATCGTAGGGGGATAGTTACCCCCCATACCGGCGAATGTCTCATACTGGTGCGTGTTAAGGGCTGGGGGCAGAGTTAATTGTTTTCAATGCATCCTCACCCTTATGACCTACAAATACCGCTATTTATTGCACCTTTTTGTAACCAGAGACGTTTGCCATAGCCGCAGCAATGGCGGGCCGCGCTGGTGCACGGGCTTGACGAAAGTGGGGATCGTACGTTTGGGAGCTCAGGACTCGCATTCTGTTAACGATTCCATTTTTGTAACTGAATCTTATGGATAGAAGTATAAAGAGTAATATAAGTTTCTTAAAGTTCTAACAAAATCATGGGTTAATTATTTCGATAAATTTGGCAAAGTTAAGAAATATACAATACATTCAAAAGTTAATTTGTATGCTTTGGTGTGAGCCAGAATACAACATTTGTCTTTAAGAGACCCTTATGCAGTTTTCATGGTATTTTTTTTCTAGAAAAATTCAGGGGAAATTTGACCTCTGAAATACGCATGTAATCGCATACAGTCAAAATTCCTAAGGCTAAGACTTTCAAACCGTAAGTCAAGAAGGAAAATGAAGATGAAAATCGTCATTAGCTCCTTTAACCCCCTCCCCCTGACCCCCTTCAATACCGTTTTACTAAAAAAAGTTTGTTAAATAGAGAATTTCCACGTCCTCATCTGGCAGAAATATGGTAACCTTGTATTGAGAGCTAATTGACGCATGCCTACAAATTTGTATGCCAATGAAAAATTTCAATTTTATAACAATGCATCCTAAAGTCATAGCGCTCTCCCAAGATTTCATGTAGTTATGTGAAATCAATATGTAACGAGTATTTTTTTAACTTTGATTTCCTCCACACCTTAGTTCTCGACATCACTAGCCAAAGCCACAGCTCTGCCATTACAGCTCCCGAAAAGTGCATGGGTAGCTAACAGAAACAAGTTTAAACTGCTTTAAACAAGTTATTTCAAGCCTCGTTTCATGCCCTGAAATATAGTTCTGTTTTTTCATAGCTTTGGGGAAAGCATCAACTGCGCAACAGGTGATGTGCGGCATACCAAGACCGGAAACAATGCTCTGCGGTGGAGTACGCCTGCTTCAAACAGGTGCTTTGCGGCACAGTATGGCTGCAGGCATCGCTCTGCGGGACAGTATGCCCGCTCCGGAACAGGTGCTGTGCGGCACAGTGCGGCTGCAGGCATCGCTCTGCGGCGCAGTATGCCTGGTTCAAACAGGTGCTTTGAGTTCGTGCTGGAAAGGATTCATTCGACCAAATGTCGTCATAGCATCTAAGACAGCGTTTTCGATGAGTTTTATTTCATGAGCAATCCTTTGACAAACTGCGGTCAAACGCGTGTAATCCACACAGCACCACTGTATTGCTCAAACAGTTCTCAAGAGAGATGGGTACAGAAAAATTACCGATTTGAGAATAGATATAAAATATTCTTAATGTATGTGTACATTTCCCCAATCAAAGACAATGTGGCGCCCTTATAATGAGTTCGGAACTGAGATCGCCGACCGGTGGAGCATGCTGACAACCACTTGGCTGAAATTTCATGTGCCCCAGAAACTACCGTTCGTGTATCTATTTCCATTTTCGGCGGACATCAAGCAGGTTCAATCTGTCACAAATCGTTACCAGCTGGTATGAGCTTCCCCAAGCCGGAGCATTTTCCGAAAGCTCTCCCCAGCAAGATTTTGTTGACACCTGTCATATTTCAACGGTGCTGCCCGTTGAGAGGCAATTTCTGGATCCGTGAATGATAGCTACCTACCCACAGCTCAGAACATCGACACACATTGCTGACGCTTGAAAAAAACAAAAAGTGTATGAGAAGCAGCCACTTCACTACAAAAACTATATGAAAAAGAATAGTAGCTTATAGCGTAAGCGCTGCCGCGAGAATAACAAAAAGCGGACGAAGAAACTGCAGCGATAGCGTACGGCTCCTTGTTACTTTGTCTGAGGAAAAAAGTCACCCGCTGAAGTCGGTTGTGGTTTAACATTGTATGAAATTACGTGGTTTGCATACATTCTAGAATATACTTAGCATATTAAGGTAAAACTGGAACCACATCCTAATAATATTTGGTTACGAACCATTTAAGTAACCGTTCTTCAATTGCCGTTAGTTTGCGCAGTTCTCGCTCCGATAGTGTTCGATCCGATAGTGTTCGTATGCGCACAAAATGAAGGGGAAACACACGTTCGCGAATCGAAACAGTGTGCGATCGAAGCGAGCAAATTTGAGTCCCGGGGAAGCCGCGCGCGGTATAACAGTGGTGAGCGGTGAAGGTGACGATGCCAGCGGTAGGCTAGGCGTACCGCAGGCCGGACCGCTGGATCAAGACAAAGATGGCTCGGTTATATTATGCTACGTGTAAATATAATATATAAGTTGCTTACCTAGCGCCGAATTTCCACCAAAGTCACGTTTTCGTAGAACTGCGCCTCGTCGATCTCGACTGTACCCTCCGTCTCAGACGACTGATTGGTACCAGTACTTATTGGTTCCAGCACGTTTGTACGACGACGGAAGCAGAAGACCTAAGGGAAATATACTCCTAACAGAGACCCTAATATCTTAGTACTTCATATATGCTTTTAGCTTTTACTTTCTATAACAATTTGTGTTTAAAATGCAATTATTATGTTAATTTTGTACCCTATCGATATTTTCAACATCCTGGATAATGAAATATTAGCCTATTAAGCATGATTTAGACATTCCCGTCCACTTCTGTCGTCCAATATACCTAGGATTGATGCAGCCGTGGAGCCCAAAAGTAAGAAGTTTAAGTGTTCTACAGTTGGATTTCACCCGGCTTTGTTCATATTTTGAAAAACAGTTTTTTGGTTAGTAGTTAAAACACAGTTTGACCATGGAACATGTAATGGAGACCTTAATGCAAGCCTTCACCGTTTTTGGGTGCCAATATAGACCATTAAAAGTCCTTCGGTAAATAAAGCTCGGAGAAGGCAATGTAAAGTCTATGGCGGAAGTGGTGGCCAATGACTGATGCAGCAGAGCTTATAAGCCATGGCTTGCAAAGGAAAAGTATTACGAATTTTGAAAGCTGCGATTTGTGCTGCATCTCCTGTCATACATTTTAAACATGAAATACCTATAAATTGGGAGGGAATCGGAACAAGACATTGGTATGATAAACTTTAGCCCACCCTTTATCATATTTTAAAAGCAATACTTCTGCCTCCTCAATAGAGCAGCAGGTTAAGCCATTGCCTCATAACCGACAGATCTTGGGATCGGATACCGGTGCGCGCGCTTTTCATTTTAGTCATAGCGATTTCGTTGCGCAATAGCGCAGTTGGAAAAAGATGGCTTAATAATCCTAGTGTTCCCAGTTCGAATCTCGGTGCAGACTCATGTCGTTTATATCTATCATGGTTATTGTACCATTATTTATGTTCGTATTGGACAAATAAAACCTGAAAAGCAGCTACTAGCTCACACTTGAAAAAAACACGCCCAAATGCTTCTTGCTTGTTGTCTAACATGTTACCGTCTTTATTTTAATGTTCTTGATTATTTAACCAATTATTTTTAAAGAGCCCCAAAAATCATGCCAGATAAAAACGAGCTCTCCATTCCAGGTAATTCTATTCTATGGTTTGACGCTCTCATCTCCATTTTTTCGTTTTCTTGCAGTAACCTGCATTCTTACCAATCACCGAAGCATTCACTTCACTGCAAAAAAACTATAGGAAAAATGGTACGTATCACCATAAATACTGCCATAAAATCATTCATAGGCGTAAAAACGAAAGCTAAAACTTCCACTATACTATAACTCTAGAATGTTTGGGTAAAACAATTTAACACACCTGCCCTCAACTGCCCTTAACTTGTCGAGTTCTCGCTCAATAAGCCTATTCCACCAAAGCCGCTGATTTGTGCCCACCCACCGTCAGAAATCATCAGAAAAAGCCAGATCCCGCCTCCCCTCGTCATTAAGTCAGAAAATGCGAGGCCCCCTACCCCACTTCGGTCGCTTACGTCAGATGTGAAAAGGCCCTAAGCACTCATGATTTCACACCAATCGCAAACAACGCATAGATACTTTCTGTATGTTTCTGTAGAAAAAAACACAACTCTGTCTATCTCCACCGCTGCTTGTGGAGCTGCAGGAGAGGGGACAGCCGTCGCGTTGTCAGTACGACGCGGCTGGTAATGGTCACAGACGTCGCGTTTAGACCGGCCTTTCTGACAGGGCGCGGTCGCCGGGGGAGGTCACACGTCTGGCGTCACTGACAATGACGCGGCGCCGCTGCAAAAACGGACCACCTCAATCCGGAGCTGTTTTTACCGCAACATTGGAGATTTGGGCGGCACCGAAAACCATCGGATATTCAGCCGACACCGAAAACCATCGGATATTCAGCCGACACAGAAAACCACCGGAGATTCAGCCGACACCAAATGCCATCTGATATTCAGCCGACACTGAAAACGATCGGAGATTCAGCCGACACAGAAAACGATCGGAGTGACACCGAAAACCACCGGAGATTCAACCGACACCAGTGGCGGTGCTTCCATTGAGGCACATTAGGCACTGCCTAGCCACTTTTAAATGTCGAAGTAGGTATTATTTTATGTGGAATAAATTTAATTTGACTGGATGTTTAACCCTTGCCCCGGTGGCGGGTACGAGCCACCTTCGCCTTGGTGGGGAGGGGGCTATAAAAGACCCCCACGATCTCAAAAACTAAGAGAGCTAGAAAAAACACAAAACGGCAATCGAAAGCTCTTCAAAAATGATATCGAAAATACTTCAGTCATTTTTCATGTCAGGTCAATATCAAGGTCACCAGAGATCAAAATAGGTCAAAATCGCTAATATGAGGTGTACTAAGCAAACCTCATATATCTCAGAAACTATGACAGCTAAAAACATTTCTTAACACGCGCATTGACGGGGGTCTGAGCCACCTTCGCATTGACGGGGGGGCGGGTACCCGCCCCCTAAGATCTCAAGAACCACGGTAGGTAGCGAAAAACGGTAAACGGTGTTGGACTGCCCATCCACTTCTCCATCGAAAACATTTGAACCATTTTTTTGTCAGGTCACATTTAAGGTCACGAGAGGTCAAAACATGCCCGTCATAGGGATAACATGTAAATTCAGTTTTTCGGCCATTACATCTGAACAAATAAAGATAGAGCAAAACGACTTGAACTATATGAATCCTCTTAGCAAGCCAAATCGAATGATATATAATTTGACCTTGCTAGGTCAAATCAAGGATTTGACCTGACCTGAGGTCAGGTCAGGGTCAAATTATATAAAATGCATATCATTAGAACCGCAAAGCCAAGGCGAGTCTAATGCAGCTAAAATAAATGCTCTATCACCATCCGTTACTGAGTTATTCCGTAAAAACCATTTTCCCCATGTATTTCCAATGGAGAGGTCATGCCTCGTACCTGACCTTAGGTCATCGATATCAAAAATACCGGAACATATGTTAGAGAACTCGGTAGGGCCATTATGTGACATGAGTTTCAATCGGATAAGTTCACCCTGCTCCGACTTATGCTATCTTAAACTTTTTTTGAGGTCGGGTCACTTGACCTGTACTGGTGACCTGACCTGAGATGACCTAACCTTAAAATTTTCACAGAAGTTGTAAAAATGATGAGGGAAAAGGTATACCAAGTACGGCGGCGCTACGCGCCGCCGTTTTTCTATTGTCTCCGAAAAACCCGAGGGGGGCGGGTACCCACCCCCGTCAATGCGCGTGTTAAACACCATTCGAAAGCCTTTGAATCGTTCTTTCATTACAGTGGCATTCATTTTCGTGTCAGGTCAAAGCCTAGGGAGCTACAGGTCACTGAATATTGAGCATATTTCTTGGGAATATCCATAGACACCCATGCATAAGGGCGCTCCCTTTTTCGCTAATAACTTCCGAACCAAACAAGATACAGCCATAGTTGATGCACCATTGCAATTCTCTCGTCAATACGAATCGAATGATGTATAACATTGCTATGCCAGGTAAAATATAAGAATTTGACCTGACCCAGGTCAATGGTCTGACCCAACTTGACCTGGTATAGTCATGATGTATATCATTTGACTTGCAGTGACTATACAAACACTTTGGTGACAAAATAAACGTTATATCTTAGTTTATTCAAAATTTATAGAGTAAAACACTAAAAAATGCTTATTTGACCTAAGGTGACCTTTTGAAGGTCACAAGTCAAAATTTTTGGTATCAACTTCAGAAATGGGCTAAGAGCAAGTCGTAACCGATATTTGAAGTTGATTCCATCCATACTTACTGAGAAAAGCTCATTTCGTGATTTTCCCCATGTATTTACAATGGGGAGGTCATGCTCTGCACATGACCTTACGTCACCAATATCAAAAATCTCGGAACAAATGTTGTAGCTCCTGGTAGGCCCAATATGTGGCATGAGTTTCAACTTGATCGATTAACCCTTCTTTTAGTTGTGCGGTCCTAAGCATTTTTGAGGTGAGGTCACTTCACCCGGCCTGGTGACCTGACCTGATATGACCTTGAGCTAAAATTTTCAAGAAAGATGTAAAAATGATAAAGGAACAGCCAGACTAAGTTTGGGGGCGCTGCGCGCCGCCGTTGTTTGGTCACTTTGGAAAAACCCGAGGAGGTCTAAAAAGACCCCCACCCGGGCGAAGGTTAAGTCACAGAGATATTCCTTTTTCGAATGCCTGGGTCAAAGAACCGATGATTTGGACCTCTGAAGATTCACGTTTGCAGCTCATACCGTCAAAAAATGTGAGATAAGGCATTTCGCGATTCACTGAATCTGTATAACCCCGTGGAAAATCTAACGTGTGCTTCTTATTGACATCTCTAAAACCTCATTCATTCGGAAGCGAGCACGACTCGTTAAATTAGCAAACTAGACATGCCTTAGCAGCTCTTTAATGCAGTATTTGGAGCATGTGCAATGCCACGTCTTAGGACCTTGATTACGGTGGATTCGTTTATTGACATTCTTGTATTCGTGGATTTGCAGCCTTCTCTAGTGTGGAACAGTTATTATATAATTATTAGCAAGATATTTAATTTGTGAAGCGCTGATGAAGGACGTGAGCCATGGCACAAAATCTGGTGGATGAAACTAAAAAAATCCGCTCACAAATCGATGGTACGAAAGAAATTGGACGTCATAAAAAATGAAGTGCCGAAGCCATCCTTGAAATGGCAAGCTCTCGTGATTATCTTGCCTTTCCTGGCTTACTTACCTACCTACCTATGCTTCTTGAATCTTGCCTTGTACCTTCATATACTGCCACATAACCGTTTCCATAATCCACCGACAATTTTTTAAGGTTCTTATAATATCAAACATCTAAACACAATTTTTTTTGGTCATCGACCTGAGCCTGCTCCCCTCTCCAGCCGACCTGCTGGATCCGCCCCTGTCCAATATCAGGTAAAAAGCCTGGACGACGTCCTTACCTCTAAGCCAATCCTGCCTGGGCTGTCATAATGTTCAAGCACCGCCACTGACCGATACCAGAAAATGTTGGAGATCCAGCCGACTGCGAGAACTACCGGAAATCTAGCCGACTGTGAAAACTTTCGGAGATCCAGTCGACTGCACAAACTATCGGGGATTCAGCCGATACCGAAAGCAATTGGAGATTCAGTCAATACCGAAAGCTTTCGAAGAATCAGCCGAAACTGAAAAAAACATCACTGTCCGCTACAAAAAAAAACAAAAACAAAACAAAGACGAAACGAAACCGACGGCAAAGAGGCGTTCCACTGACAGTGACTCAGTGTCACGGCTGCCAGTGTGGTGACGTCACTGCCTGAGATGACGTCACCGTCCGAGGTGACGTCAAACTGTAAGGTGTGTGGCGGGGTGGTGGGACGGCACAGCTGCGGTCCAGTTGAACCAACACCACTCAACTGCACATCCGCAGCTAGAGCGCGGATCGTTCGCCAACCTAAGGCTGGCCTGCTTGCTCCCGGCCGACGCCTAAGGCAGCGGCGGATACAGGAGGTGGGAGGGGGCTGAAGCTCGCCCTAATGTGAGCAAGTCTATAGTTAATGCATAACCGGAGACTGATCCGAGGCAATGGCGGGGAGGCTCAAGCCCCCTAGTTCCCCTGAAATGAAGTCCTGGATCTGCCACTGGCCTCAAGGACGTCGGTTGATGGAGCCGGCGGGGAGGCCAGCGACACAAGAGCTGAGCCGGTGCCCGACTGCGCCAACCCCTTCTCTATCCTTGGTGTGCAGCAGTGATGTATTGGCCTAGGCAGCTGCGGCGCTGCGAGACGTGGTTCACCATCCCACCGCTAGGTGGCAGACGACGCGTGGCGGCGGCGGCGGTCCCCACCCCAGACGCGTCACGTGATTGATTTTTTGTCGGCGGTTTTTTGTGCCGTCGGCTGGGGCCGGGTCGTCGGCTGTCGGCGTTTTTGTGGCCGCAGTTGCACGTCGGCGGCGGAGTGGAGAGGGTCTGTGACGCATGCGACAATGCGATGTCGCTTGTGAGGCCGTGCCGTCCAATCGGAATCCGCAGTGGCGTTTCAGAGCCGCCGCCGCCCCATGGAGATGGTTCACGCCGACTTTTCGGCCGGATACGTGCCGCCTCCGTGTGGCAGCGCCAGCAGGAGTGAGGAATCACGAGCCTACAGCCCGACCCAGACTCAGACCAGCACCGCCGACCCCAGCAGAGGCTACGCCGCAGTTCCGCCGCCTCCTCCTCCACCACTGCAGACGTCACAGTCACGCGACTACCAGCAGCTCCTGCGTGACTACCCGCCGCTTCTTCTGCTGCGGGAGCACCGTGCCGAGTTCCCAGCCACTACCGTCACAACGCAGGGCTGCGGCGACGCTCGCGAGCCGCGCGAGCTGGCCCGCCAGAGGAACGAGCTGGCTCGCCAACGCAGTTACTCTGGCGAGCCAGCAACAGGGCGCGCGCATCAAGAGCCGGGCGGCTTCACGACCAGCGGCCGCCCGCAACGCCAGTTCTCAGAGGGTGCACCGCCGCTGCAACAGCACCAGCTGCTAGTGCACGAGCCGCCTCTCAGCGCCGCCTCCGGTCCCCAGAGACACCTCTCCGGCGGGGAGCACCAGCAGAGGCACTACTCAGGAGGAGAGCCGCAGCCGCAGAGACAGTTCTCTAGCGAACAGCATCAGCACCAGACCAGCACATTCTCGGCAGAAACTGGCCGCCCCGAGTTTGCCGAACATGCGCACGGGTTTGGCGCGGCCGCCAGTGCGGCAGGCGGCGAGGGGCGGCGTAGCTACGCTCAGTTGGCACAGGTGGAGACCGGCCGGTGGCGGCCCAGACAGTGCGAGGTGTTCACCACCGGTGCCCGTCACAGACACGACTCGTCGCCCCAGTCGGACTACGACGTCTCCAGCGGGATGGCCGGACAGTCCGACTCCGGGCCCTGCCAGTCAGCCGGGCTCGGGGCCTCCCACGCCCGCCGCCGAGGCCCCGCTGCGGCCAGATAAGGTGGGTACGTCGCATGCTGCTGGCTGTGTGACAGCTCCTGGTCACGGGCGGCCATGTTGTGACGTCATCACTGCACCAGAACATCCGGTCTTCAACACTGAAAACTTTGTTATGTTTGGAAGTATTTTGCTGATTTCAAAGCGCAAAAGGCACCTTTTGAGCCTGGTTAAGAATATATATTTTTTTAGAGAATGATCCTTAACCTTCACCCCGGCGGCGGGTATTAGCCACCATCGCCCTGGTGGCGGGTCATATTTGACCCCCTCTCGAACTCGAAAACTAAGAAAACTAGGAAGACGTGGAAAAGACAATCGATAGCTCTTCGTAAATGCAGTCGAAGAGTTACTTGGGTCAATCTCGTCATATTAATAGTGAGGTCACTAGAGGTCAAGCTTGGTCATAATTGTTGAAATGAAGGGTTCTTTCAAGACTTCGATTGTATCATCAGGAACTAAAACAGCTAGAAACGTTTTCTTCACGCTATTCCAAAGCACTTGGATAGCTCTTTCATTACAGTGACATCCATTCTCTTGCAAGGTTAAGACTGCTTCGGACTACTGAACTTTGTGAATTTTAGTAGGTATTTATCCTTTGGCCAAAATATGATGCTTGCTCGACTAAGCTGCCAGATTTCCTATCTAAGAGGCAATATAGGACAGAGCTTCCGCAGGCATTTGAAAGCTATCGTAAGCACGTATCAATAGTGGGTACCAAGCTTAGGTCAAGCCTTGGTAGCGTTCAATAAAGGTTTAGGATGGTGCACTACCCATACTATGGGCTGTTTTATTCTTTTGGATAATTTTCAAATAAAACATAGAAAAGCAGTAATTGAGGCACCATTGTAATCCTCTCGTGAAAATGGATTGAATGCTGTATCATTTCGCTATGCTGGGTAAAATTCAGAGTTTGACCTAGCCTTAGGTCAACTACTTGACCCGAAGTGTCCTGGTATGATCATGACGCACGTAGTTCGACTTACATTGACAAAGCAGCCATTATGACGGTATAATCAAATCTGATCGTTGTTTACTCAAAAGTTGTAAGGTAGCTTATTCAGAATTACTTATTTGGCCTCAGATGACCTCGAGAAGGAAACGGGTCAAAATTGTCAACGTCATCTTAGGTATGGGTTACGAGAACATGACCTTGAAGTTTTGAAGTCGATCTGAGTCGTGTGAACTGAAATACAGGCATTTCAAAATTTTCCATGACCTTATAATGGGAGATCATAGCCCGTACATGACCCTAGGTCACCAAAATCACAAATCCTGTTACCACATATTGTTGCACTCGGTCACCTCATTATGTACTATGAATCTCAGACCAATAGATTGTACATTCTCGACTAATTTTTAGGTCTGGTCACTTAGAAATAGCTTAGAAACAGCGGTATGATACTGACCTGAGATCTTTGAAATTCACATCCATTTTTACACACTGACATGGCATTTGGAGCATATATGATATTGCGGTCATTATTTGCTCTACAGTGCCGGTAAAGTGATGCCAAAGCTAGTTGCGATCTCAAAAGTCAGGCTTGTCGTGGAAAGTCAAAATGTTAAACAAATATGAACCGATTTTCATGTGTTTGGTCGACTGACGTCTTTATTAACTCTCTCGGCCACAAGCATGTGATTGTCAGTCCCGCACGGTTTTTCGACCATCTTGGAAAAGGATAGGGGACACTTCAACGTCTCCTTCTCCATTGCGGAGGATAGACCAAAAATAGTTACCAAAAGTAACCAAAAGTAGCTGACCAAAAGTAGTTGATAGGCATGAACATCTGGAAATTATACAGTTTGCTAAGCGGAGGATCATATTTACCCTTCTTTAGCACTCTGGGGGTCTGTGTTTATGATTGTGATATCCATCAAATACGGATGCTGTGTTTCCTCAGTAATATATGCTTGCGCTAATATGCCTACCGGGGTCGGATAGGCAGAGAGAGGCAGAAGTTATCTATTCCCGCTTTTTGATGGACATGCCGGCAAATCATTGATTGCATTTTTAGGATGGTACCGTGGGGTAATTTTTGTAGGCTCTTTTTTATTGTATTTTTCTTGAGGTAAATACTTTCACTGCATCCGATTTGTTCCAGCCCGTCGTATAAGATGTAAAAAATAATTATGGACCCCCATTTTGCTTCCAGACATTCCCCAAAACCTCAAACCACATGGAAAGCTACCATCGCTACTCGGTTGACTCTGTTTTCCAAATCGCTTCTAGTATCCTCGAACTCACACCACACGAACGCTCTATTACGGCCTGCGAGATTGGTGACATAAACGTTAGTGTTAATTGCCATTTTTACCAATGGTGTTTCAGCGCTTCAAAATATGTTTGGATTCAAAAGTCTGGGATAATTTGGAATTGAGTGACGTGAGCTTTACTTCGTGGAACAAAACTCGATTCGGATTTTGTCGCTCTAGAGCGCAACTCGCCCACTGTGCACCATCCTGTCGCTCCTCTTCTGACAGACTTGTATCCCCAACGTCGTTTTTATGTTTCTTGTCATCAATGCATACTTACAGCTCCAATTTTTATTTGAATTTCCTCTGTTAGCAATACAAGTAGCGTGACGTCAAATTGGCCTTTGCACTTGTAATGCGTTGCGCCAGATCAAACTAATTTGATTTCCACAAAAACGAAGATGAACACGAATGAAGGGTTTCCAGCTAAAAAGAGGTTATCACTAGGACCGAAGTGATACTTATCAATTTCTGCTATTTTCTTCATACATTAAAGGACACGCAGAACCTTCATGATGGCATTTGAACTAAGATATCCGGGTGACAGAGCAGGGGCGTGGCCAGGATTTCGCTCGGGGGGCACCCCGAAAAGGGCCCCTGAGACAGCGCCAAAAGGCCCTGGTGGGTAAAAATGGCATTGCTTGTCACAGAATAGAGTGCTGAAGAGGGGGCTCAAGAGGGCCCTGTTTGGTATGAAATTTCAATTTTGGGCACAGAGCATCGTGCGGGTGAGCCGAGCTTCGCGCGGCCCGTGTCCTCAGGGGGGCCCTTCGGTCCCTCAGGGGGGGGCGGCTGTCCCTGCCGCCCCCTTGGCTACGCCCCTGTGACAGAGCATGTCCAAAACCACTTGATTCATACTCCACTTGTCCCAGAACTTACCGTTCCCGGAAAAAGGTAAAATCCCCCCGTACCGAACCCGTCCTCCCCGGTTGTGTTTACGTGCTATGAGGTGATCTGAAGAAAGTGACGTCACGCTCAAGTCCCGCTGCGCGTGCTGCGCGGACAATTTGTTCTTGCTTGGACATCTTTAAAAGCCATGTGCTAATTATGACATTGTTACTGTGGATTATAAATGCGTATACCTTGCTATATTGACTAGTTTGAAACGTAAAATACATTTGATGTGATTGTGCGTTATTTTAAGATGTTTAACACAATACAATACAATACAATGTATTTCGCGGAATATTTGAAGGTTATAGTAAGCCCAAGAACAATATGAAGAAATTTATAAATGTCAGTCTGCTTCCTAATGGTAACCTCTCTGAGCTAAAAACCCTTTTATATTTATCACCACAAATCAAACAGGTTCAAACCGGAAAAATAAGTTGGTAGATTTCGACAAGGTATTAAACACGACAAGGTTCAGACAAGAGGCGGGAAGCCCCTCAGTACCGGCGGTGCAGAGAGGTCGTGAAGTGCGGCTGGTGCAGGTGTTCGGGGGAAGGGGAGGGGAGGCGTCACCTGTGCCCGGCTCCTGGCCCAATGCACGGCGACGCGACTGGCGGCCGCGACGAGGAGCAGGGACTGCCTGACGGTCGGCCGGGTTGAGACAGGTCGGGCGGCGCTGGCACTGCCGCGCCGGCGCACAGCGGGTCCGATGCATCATCTTGCCCGCCAAAACTAGTAGGCGCTGTTGAACGGCGGCTGGTACATAGTAATGCTGGGAGAAGAACTCCATTTTGACATCCCGTGCCCCGTATTGTGGCTCTTTCTGGTGCTTGTTGCATTCAGTATGCCTGTGTCAAAGCGAAGGATATGCCTGGTGACCAGCATGTGTGCTGGAACTCGAAGTCAAGCGATGACGTTCGAATCAGACTTGTTTATGACTCATTTTTTAGTCGACTCAACTCTGACTCACGGCTTAAATGCTGGCTCTGACTCGACTCGCTCAGGGGCGGACGCAGACCCGAGTTTTGGGAGGAGCCAAACTCATGTCTTCCTCTCCTCCTGGGGGGGGGGGGAATAGTTTTTTGCTCTTCAGACCTAGTGTAAACACCTTTTTTCAGTGCTCGAGAGATCTAGTCTAAGCTACCTCTCCAAGTACTCTCCGGGGGGGGCTGGGAGCGAATTTTTTTGCTGTACAGGCCTAGTGTAAGCACCTTTTTTCAAAAATTTATCCGGCGTTTGGGGGGCAAAAGATAGTTTGCCCCCTCCAGCGCTTTTGGGGGCATGGCCAAAATGCCCCCCCTGTGTCCGCCAATGGACTCGCTGTGTTGAAAATTTTGAGCCGACTCGACTCAATACAAATCCAGAAGTGAGTCGGCTCCACTCTGACTCAAATAAATATTGAGTCAGAGTCGTCTCTGACTCTGAATGGTGGACAAGTACGTACACAAAAAATGCACATTTACTTTAATAGTGCACACATTCCAGTACATTTATTCAATAGATTAACTATTTAGTAATTGCAAATTTCTTTCGATAAAATGTGAATTGCAATGCATCACGTCATGGCATAAATTATGTCTGCATATGAATGAAGAAGGGTGCTAAATGCGAAAATGTGATTAAGATGAAGGGCCTGAGGGCTTTTCATTTTGAAGGTATGTCCTTCATGACTAGTCATAATTGAGGCAATAAGTGAGGTTTCAAACACAAATAACAGGACTCAATGTTTGAAAATATGACATTTTGAGTGGCAATTCATGCCCCAGTACACCCTGAACAATCTTGTGACAAATTAAGCTTCGAAATAGATTTTAAGCCGCGTCGAACCGACTCTGTACACCACCTCAATCAAAAACATCCTCCCGAAAAAGCTGTAGTGAATACAGCAGATGGCGCACGAGACGCGAACCTAAACTGCGATGACACAAAAGATGACGAAAAATAGCACTTCAAAAGTCACGTGACTTACAAAAACTAAGAAAATCTGCGGGCCTAAGAAACTTGATATTGCCCTCAGGCTAAAAAATAAAGAAAAGCTAACATATTATGGCGCACAATGATGGTTTTGTGACTGGCGTGGCGCACGTCGGGTGCAGGGGATACTGCAGTGGTATGTTTTGCAGTGGGCGGTCGGCAAATAAGTACAGAGGAAAAGTATGCTGGCTGTCACAAACTCAATGCACGTATGCCTCCTCTGTCACAAAAAGCTGGAAATGATAAGTGTATACTTGAATAGTATTCCAATATGCGAATGTCATCTACCTGTCTCTTACTTTTGCAACAGACAAGGTTCAAGCACCAAGCCATTACTGCATGAGAGTATTAAACTGTGTTTTCATTTTTAGATCATGTTTATGTTTTGGAAGGAAAATTTCCAATTATGGATCATTGTTTCCAGTATTGGGATCATAACTTTTATTGGCAACTCTACTGCAGTTTCCCCCAATACATGCATTCCCTTTTGAAAAAGTTTCCATTTTTGGAAGGAGTGTTTCCAATTTGGTACATTTCCATGATTAAATGTGGCAATTATCATGAAAGTAATTATTATTGGGAACTAATCTATGAATGGGAGCGTGCACCTACACACAATTGGGAACCCTGATCACAGCTCCCCCCACTGAACTTCTATCCACATATCAACAAAAGGACAAAAATGTCAATGCAACATAGGATTTGGATCTACCAAAATGTGTTGGTAAAGTGGACCTTAGGTAGCATTTTATAGACAGATCAAATGCTTCAAATTTTCCCCCAACACCTGATTATCACCTGCCTGTTCATTCCTTCTTGCAGTAAAAACTCAGGCAACTACCCTGCATAGATGTAAAATTAGTCTATTGGCCTAATAGGACCTACAGAGGTATTGGAAGTCTCATACCAAAGAAAGATCCAGTGTAGTCAAAGTCCTGCTTTAACCCATGCAGTTCAGGTCCTGTGTGTTGCTTACCACCACTGGTAGTAGGCAACACACCCCCAACCAGCGTTTTTCAAAGTCTCTTTCTTTCTGAGATTTTCTGCGATTTCCTGAGATGAGAAGGGGGTCTACTAGGCCCCTCCAGTGCACGTTAGTGTGTGTTTTAACACTTTGCGAAGGACTGCATTGGCACACATTTGCTATCTGTACAATATTGACATGATAATTGATCATGAAATCTCACCTGAATTACTGTTGTTGCCAGTCTGTTGCTGGCGCCAACTCTCCCAACTCCTCCAGCTCCAAATCTACCTAACCAATCTTGATCTAGGGCACAAATAAGGTAAGGCACAAGCAAGCTAAGGAATGAAAAACCAAGTTTGATATGTGAAAGTGCATCAGTCTCAAAGTAGCCTACATTTATCTTAGATTAGCTATGGGCAGCACTATTTATTCCAGCCAGTTTTAGCCTGCACTTATCTCAGATATACCCCAAAAATATGCCCTAAAAAGTGGCTTACCACCTGTGTACATTTTTTGGCAGGCTCTACACACGGTTAGTAGAGACACTCTACACTCTCTGGCTCAGAGACTGGCTCTAGAACACTCTGGCTCTACAATCATCAAATAAACATTACGAACTTGTCTTGTCGCTGTTGCGTAGTTTAGGTAGAATTGCTGCCCAGCTATGTTTATTTCTTTCACTCATTTAGTACTTTTCTTAGTAGCTTTTAGGCGTACTTAATACTAAATTCAAAGAAATAGGGACCGCTAAATCGAAGAGATTCAAACTTTAAATATTATTTAACCTGACAAAATGGACAGAGAAATACTTGATAACGTATTTTCGTTATCTTTAATGCCTTAAATATGCCCACAATCATGTATTTCTCGGAAAAATTGACTGTCACATTTCGGGCATCTAGGCGGCAACTTTCTGGCAACTACTAACAATCGGCACCATTGGGCTGCATGTTAACCCTCGCCCCACCGGGGGCCATCGATGCCCCCTAAAGGTTTTTCCGGGATAGCAGAAAAACGACGAGGCGCAGCACCGCGGTTGAGGGCTCTACCTCTCACTGCATCATTTTCCTATCATCCCTGAAATTTTTACCCCGGGTCACCCAAGGTCAGGTCACCAGACGAGGTCAACCAAGGTCACCTCACTTCACTTTAGAGCTCTGTAAGAGCTACATTTCAAAGTCGATCGATTTGAAACTTCCTACCACTTCATGACCCCTCCAGGGTCTACAAGGTGTATATCCGGGATTTTTCGATTTCGTGCCCTGAGGTCAGGTCACGAGGCGACCTCTCCCATTGGAAAAGCATGGGAAAAGCTATTTCATGATATAAAAGCCACAAAAATGATTGCAAATACTCAGACTGCTCAGAACAACGTTTTTGGACACCCTTTCACGGAACCCAGGGGTCATATTTGCCCTTTGACTTTTCCAAGGTCACCCAAGGTCACCAGAGGTCAAAAACAGTATTTTGACAATAACTTTTGACCTAATTGAGCTAGAGCGGTGAAACAAACACCATCGTGTTTGTCTTGTCACTGGCTTTCATTTGATATACGGCAGGTCACTTTTGACCTTTCGTGACCTCAGGTCATATTAGGTCACGAGGTGACCTCTGGCGGTCAAACCACTGGTGAGAGGTCTTTACGTTCCACATAGCGGAAAAAGTACTGGCAATTTGCTATCAAATGTACTTTACCAGGTCTCAATAGCTCTAATGGCATAAGAGTTATGCCCAGTTTGCTTAATCATTGCATATTTGAGTGCAAATAGCCGATCTTGACCTAATTTGACCTCTGGAGGTCAAACCATTGACCTGAGCACTAAAACATGCGAAGTAATTTCTGCTGAATTCACGCGAGCTTTCTATTGCACTTTGCAGATTTGCGCTAACGCCCATATTTTCGGAGTTAGAGGGGCCATTGATGGCCCCCGGTGGGGCGAAGGTGGCGCCGGACCCCCGGTGGGGCGCGGGTTAAAATCTGGCAACTGTGACAGCGATTTCCGGGTTTTCTGCAGCGGGGGTCCCTCGTTTTAGTAGAAACTGAACACAGTACCAATATTGTATCACTGAAGGTACGCTGTGCAATTGAAGAACAGAGCTGCTAAATCAAATTTATCTCTACACGCTTCATTCTGTATTTCGAAAATATGCGGTTTGATTTTGAACCATACTGTCACGATCGCTATTTTGTTACACTTATGCACCTCAATTTTCATAAATGTGTCAAAAACCCCAGTAGCCGAGTTGGCAAGTTTCTGCACCTCTGAATAAGTAAATAATAATCAAAAATTTACAGAGTTGTGGTTTGTGAGAGACTTGATGTGTAGGGATGCCAGAGATAGGACTAAGTTTTACCTTCCGTATACAGAGGACAGTAGGTATAGTGCTGTGTCATCAGTGTTGATATTATCTACCAGGTGATGTCCTCAAACCATGACCAATCAAGAAAGTGCTTTGAAAAAACAGCTAATTGAGGCTTTCAATTTCTGTTTTGACCCATTTTAAGGCTTATGTGCAAAACAAGATTTTTGGTATCCTCTATCTGGCATTTCTATTATTTAGTTTTTTTGTTGTTTTCAGTCAACCAAAGCAGGAAAATAGAAAATAAAGATGTGGCTTCATAAGAAGGAATTATTGCACGATTATCAGCTTAGGACTTTGCCTGGTGTGCACCTGCAAAGTAAAAAAGTCTGAATGTGTGCCAAATCACATTTTTGTGTATGATTTTGCATGCTATTGCTAAGATTGAATGAAAACTAATTATCAATTGTGTGTGGTTTTGAAACTGTATATAATATACAGTATGAATAAGCTATAAAATATAATAAAATATACAGTATATTATACACAACTTTTTGTTAATAACTGATCCCGGGATGAGTGTAGTGGGGATATAAAAATAATAAAGTACCTATTATTATCAAACTGCAATATGAAATCTTACAAAATTAGTCATAAAAATTTCTAAAGTGTCAGCCATGTGATCACATATGTTAAGAAAATAGAGTGTTGAGTTGACTCAACTCCTGACTCACAGCTTAGAGGCTGACTCTGATTCTGACTCGACTCAACTGGTCAAGCACTTCAGTCGACTCAGACTCCACCCAAATATGGAAGTGAGTCGACTTAACTCCGACTCAAGGAAAACTTGAGTCGACTCAGAGTCGACTCTGACTCCGAGTTGCGACTCAACAAGTCCGGTTCGAATAGTTAAGAAAACGCTTTTCAAAATTAAATGCTATATCGTCGAGATTGAGTATGTTTTATATAGCCCCTTTTTCTCCGTTTTTTGTATTTTCCCAACCCAACTTTCAGGAGGAGAAAGTTTTCAAGAAAACATCCCACGCCGAGCGAATTCATATGTTTCAAGGCAGAATGTTCGTCATAAATTCACGTGCAGTTTTCGTGCCACAGCGCTGCTGCTCCTGTTGATTTCATGGCGCACTTTTTTTGCTCACTGCTCACTCTTTAGTGAGGCTGCGCTCTCTCCAATGAGGCTGCGTTCGCTGCTCTACGTATGCAACCTGGTGCTTTTCAGATTTTAGGAAGGCCACTTAAAATAATTTGGGAGGGTATGTTTGGTACCCCAGTTTTATGCATAGCTATTTTAGTCATTACATTGGCAATCTAATTTATCTCCACTGCAATTTGGCCGTGTAAACTAATACCTGTCTGAAACCTAAAATAATCTAATATACAATGTCTTCACTTTCCGGAATAGGGCCTTGAAATTATAATACGTTTGCTGGTGATGTCACAATGTTCCACTGCTCGGACCCCGTATTTCAATGCATAACTCTTGTTTGAAAGGTCACTCAGTTCTATACGAATCTAGAAACTTATATGAATTTGTATAGCGTGTTAGGCATTATGTGAGTTATTTGATTTACAAGTTATATGTGCATTGAGTGTAACCTCATGTTCCATTTTGCTGTGACCTATCTGGGAGATGACAATCAGATGCAGAAGATGTATTTTTCTGCTTATGTTCATGTTTTGTGTTTTTTTACTTTTAGATTGCCGCTGCCGACACCAGAGCCCTGGGAAAACTGTTGCCAAAATTCCAAAACCAAATAGACAGAGGCATGTCGCAAAAAAGCTCGTCTTACTCAAACGAATCGTAACTGGCCGAGGGGAAAATTTTGTCCCCCAAATTCACCATGCCTTCCAACAACAACCGACTGCAAAACCAGCAGGGGACGACAGCCTCTGTCTTTTCTAGAGCTGCCGCACCACGTAAACTGAGAGAGACTGAGGAGCTGCAACAGGAAGCTCGCTCGGGAGCGCTGAGTTTGACCGCGTCTTCCAGCCTCCAAAAAATCGTCCAGCCTCTGCTGGTAAACTTGGGAGTCCACCATGGATGTGAAAAGTTTCTGGTTTTGCTAAGGTATTTCATGTTTTCTAAACAAAGATGCATCTGCCAATGCTAATAGCTTGCAATGCAATGCCAATGCCAATGCCAAAGCTTCTGATGTCCCATGGGCCTCCAGATGGCGCTCCCTGATGTCTCACGGGCCTCAGGATGGGGCTCCCTGATGTCCCATGGGCCTCAGGATGGGGCTCCCTGATGTCTTCAATATTTTTATTAAACTAGCAAGAGCCTTAGAATAGTTTACCCAACGTAGGTTGGCTGGCAACTGACTGGTGAGAAGGTGACCTGAGCGGGGCGGCCGTCTCTGTGCGTTGTGGGACATTAAACTGTAGCTTTTAAATTATCCCTCCATTGAGGGAGTTGCTCGTTCGGGTGGTGAGGTCGGGGTCTCCGTGATCAATCCATTGATGATTTTAGTGAGACTCCGACTCTAGCAGCCGTACTAATAATAACTTGAACAAAATAAAAAATAATGGCAGTGGGAGAGTGACGGCGAGAAAGTATAGGAACTATCGGGAGAGATGTGATGTTTACGAGATTGCGAGCCGGCGAGAGAGACGCGATGCCGTTCTTTCTATTTCAAAGTCCTGACATTCCACCAGGACTTGTTTTGCGATGAGCCTTTCACCACAATGCTGGCATTCTGGTAGGACATGACTAGCAAAAGATATACATGCATGGATAGGGTGCTTCCCAGTCGCAATCTGGAGAGCATAACCCCGTCCTTTCTGTGTACCGCATTCCTGCAGACACCAATCCTAACCGGCGCTTTAGCTCTCTGAGTTTCTTGTCTTGATGCTACCTGGCCTTCTCATTCTGACGTTCATGATGATATATTTCCTTAGTCCTTTTGGGAGAATTGGTAGGTTGTTAACCTCAAGCAGGGAGATAGAAAGTATCTGTCCAATCTGAGCCCAAGGAAGAGAGCCGGACCTGATCGCCTGAGGAAGAACTTGGAAGAACTCACATATTAAGTATCGCCAATACTCCCAGTATCTACCAAGCATCGCTTGACTCTGGCCTAGGCCCGACAAACGGGGAAGACGTACTCGTGACAGCGGTGTTTAAGAAAGGTCAGCGACATGATCCAGCAAACTACTGCCTGGTGCCTCTGACCAGTGTGTGCTGCAAGGCAATGGAGCACATTCTGCCCAACACTATAATGACACCTGGAATCAAACAATATCATGAATAACAAATAAAGAGGTTATGCGAGACGCAGCTTTTAGAGTTCGCAGAAGACCTTTAAGGAAGGTCACCGAATTTAGTGTAATTAGGCGTACTTTTAGTCAAAATGATGAAGCCACTCATGATTTCTCGAAAAATTACAATAAGCTCAATATTTGGTTTTAAAAATACCCTCGAAAAAAAAAATTACCGTGGATGATGTCACGATCGCAACCACACCACGAAACGCTTCAAGGGCTTCGATTGCGATGCTCATCGGACGTCAGCATATGTCGCACACCAGTAGCTCACAACAACCGCCGGCACGGGCTGAGGGGCGGTGTCAGGTAGTTTAGCTTTTTCTACGGAAATATCGAGTTCCAAGACAAATAAATAGGAGTACCGGGTTTTCCGACCGCTTACAACTGGCTATCCAGTTAAAATCACGTTGTGAAGGTGCCACATTCCCTTTAATGAAAAAGAACTTCTGTGTTAATAGTGCATTGAAAAATGGCACCTGTCACTTGGAAGATGGCACCTGTCATCAGAAAAATGCCACCTGTCACCTGAAAAATGCCACCTGTCACGTGGAAAATGGCACCTTGTCACTTGGAAAATGGCACCAATCACCTGGAAAACCATCGCGGCTTTCGGCGGGTTGCACGGCGTGCCCTGGCTGCCGCTCGGCGCCGCGTCCCCGGCCGACCGATACCAGCGGCTATGTGGTGAGTCAGACTGGCTATCAGGCGCGGCCGGCTGCCGGTGGCCATAACCTTGGCTCGGAGCCAGCGGACGCGTCACACAGCCGACTCCGCTGTAGGAGTAGAGTAAACACACGCACCCGACGCCCCACACAGGCCTCACCACCAATCACACAGTGTTTTACAGCACTGGAACCATGGATGGAGATCCGGGGGTGGGGGCGGGCGAAATTTGCCGAACACACCCGGATTTTTGTCTCCCACAGGCTTTATATAGGGCTTGTATTGCTGTGCAAGCGTTAACTCGTCCAGAATCCCCCTAGACTGAGAAGAGATTTCTAGGCCTGACTGAGACATAAGTGAGAGAAGGCAGCGCGGTCTGCGGGACATTCCCGGTGACACATGAGCCAAAGTACTCATAGGGTAACGAAAAACCTGAATGAAGGACAGATAAATCGGCCGTGTTGCTGCTGCAACGGCACTGGGTGAGGAATCCTTTCCCACAATTTACTGTTGTTTCTTATATGAAAAGTACTGACTTCAGTCACATTTTTGGGGGTAAAACTACAAATTTGTATCCGAAGCACAAGTCAAAGGAAAAGAGAAGCCCAAATCCAGGTAGTGAATCCAGGTAGTGTGAGAGCACATCTGCTCCCAGTTACCCATTGATTAACTGGATCATTCACTCATTAACTGGATGACTTACCCATTAATTAACTGGATCATTCACTCATTAACTGGATGACTTACCCATTAATTAACTGGATCATTCACCCACTAACTGGATGACTTACCCATTAATTAACTGGATAATTCACCCACTAACTGGATGACTTACCCATTAATTAACTGGATCATTCACCCACTAACTGGATGAATTAACCATTAACCAACTGGAGCATTCACCCACTAACTAACTGGATGACTTACCCATTAACCAACTGGATCATTCACCCATTAACTAGCTGGATGACTTAACCATTAACCAACTGGAGCATTCACCCATTAACTAGCTGGATGACTTAACCATTAACCAACTGGAGCATTGACCCATTAACTAGCTGGATGACTTAACCATAAACAAACTGCAGCATTCACTCATTAACTAGCTGGATGACTTACCCATTAACCAACTGCAGCATTAACCCATCAACTAGCTGGATTACTTACCCATTAACCAACTGCAGCATTAACCAATTAACTAGCTGGATGACTTACCCATTAACCAACTGCAGTATTCACCCATTAACTAGCTGGATGACTTAACCATTAACCAACCGGAGCATTCAACCATTAACTAGCTGGATGACCTACCCATTAATCAACTGCAGCATTACCCCATTAACTAGCTGGATGACTTACCCATTAACCAACTAGAGCATTCACCCATTAACTAGCTGGATAATCTACCCATTAACGAGCTACATCAAAAAACCTTAACTGACTGGATCTTTAATCTATTAACTTTGTGGATCATTCACTAATTAACAACTGGATCATTCACTCATTAACCAACTGGCTCATTTGCCGATTAACCAACTGGAGCATTCACTCATTAACCATCTGGAGCATGCACTCATTAACCAACTGGAGCATTCACTCATTAACCAACTGGCTCATTTGCCGATTAACCAACTGGAGCATTCACTCATTAATTAACCAGCTGGCTCATTTGCCGATTAACAAACTGGAGCATTCACATATTAACCAACTGGAGCATTCACTCATTAACCAACTGGCTCATTTGCCGATTAACCAACTGGAGCATTCACTAATTAACCAAAGGGCTCATTTGCTGATTAACCAACTGGAGCATTCACTCATTAACCAACTGGAGCATTCACTCATTAACCAACTGGCTCATTTGCCGATTAACCAACTGGAGCATTCACTCATTAACCAACCAGCTGGCTCATTTGCCGATTAACCAACTGGAGCATTCACCCATGAACCAACTGGCTCATTTGCCGATTAACCAACTGGAGTATTCACTAGTTAACCAACTGGCTCATTTGCCGATTAACCAACTGGGGCATTCACTCATTAACCAACCAGCTGGCTCATTTGCCGATTAACCAATTGGAGCATTCACTTATTAACCACCTGAACTAAACGCTCCATCAGGCGTTCAACGATAGATCAAGCAGCATTTTTCAATCGTAAAACCCTCATGTCATGGATGATGCTATGCATTTGCGGAAGGCGTTGCCTGAGGCACTGAATTCAGCTGTTAAGTTTTATCTCAAGCCTAGCTACCTTTCCTTGGTTATAGCCTTAGGCATTCTCGCCTTGCCACCCTCCATAACTGTGTTTATAGGTCTGTAACTTCAATTTGAATTCCTCAAAATATTTAAGATGATACATGATTCAACATAAACAACGGGGATTATGACACGTTAGTTTATGCGATATTTTAATTCTGTTTTTGCCATGGAGTTCTTACGTCACACGTCAATTCCGGAAGCTTCACTGGCTGTCGGGCCCCGAAGAGCCGTTACCATGCAGCCTCGGCACCTCCAGTCTGCAACACCCGAAGCAACGTCGTCTTGAAGACTTTGCCAGTGGCCAGCTGGCGCTTCAGTTGGGCCGATTTTCTTCTAGACAGGAGTTGTGCAATGTGCAGCCCACCCTCGAGTCAGACCTAAGCCTGGCATGCGCTCAATCTCGCTGCTCCTATCTGCCTCCCGGTTTTTTTCTCCCGGTTTCTCCCGGTTCTCCGGTTATCTCCCGGTTTTCTTTGCGCTGCACATTCGCTATCACAGGAGAAACGTCACGCTCGCCGAGGTCGATCCGATTGTGGGTGGGCATTTCCGGCGAGATGGTCGGCTCTCTCGTTCAGCTGAACTTCCCCCGTGACCAGGTCAGTAGACTCACGAGACCATAAAGGCGTATAACTGGTATTCAGGGGAAGAAATTCTTCTCTGGAGCTTTCGAATCAGGGACCGGGAGTCCAACTTTGGTCCAGCATGAAGGCACGAGGTCCAGTCCCAAGGATATCCCTTTACCGCCTGGGGGTCTGATCGGACCCCTTCGGCTTTTTGCGAATGATTCCCAACCGATTTAAATGATACGCGCTTCGTTTTGCAGGCCTGTAGGTGATCAATTCGACAACTGATGACAAAACATTGATATCAAGTCAGGTCAGGTCAAGGAGTATTGACGTCATTTCTAAACCCTTATAATGATCCTGCTCTTCTAAAATGAGGCTGACAAAACCAGGTCTTCTAGAAGAACAAAACCAGGAAATTTGGCTTCTAGAAGAGCTATATCAAATTTCTAAATATCTTTCGAAAGCTCTTAAAATGAACAATATGCATGGTGTTGTCTTATCTTGAGGTCAGGTCAATACAAAGGTGACTAGAGGTCATCTAAGGTTACGGTTTAAGAACTGTGTGCATATAAAATATGAAAGAAAAAAATATGCGTATAAACTTGGTATTATAGAAATGAGCAAAACTCAATGATTCTAACGATATACAACATGACCTTGACCTGAGGTCAAGGATATGATTTGACCTTAGACGGTCATGACGGGTATCATTTTGTTGTGGCGGCCCGAATGCCGTGCGGACCAGTGTAGCTCAGTTGGTAGAGCATGGGACTATAACCCAAGGGCTGCGTGTTCGATTCTCGCTACGGGTGAAACTGTTTGTTATTTACCACAGCGTGGTTGATTCTTGGGTTAGTGAGAAGCGTTGATTGGTGCGTTTTTGATCACGTGACTGGGTCACGTGACGCTGAGGTGATGTCGGGGTGGCGCCGGGGCGGAGGGCAGACTACCAGACGCTGCACTCGAGGTAAGGTCGGGAACCCTCCACTCCCTCCATCGGTGCCTCGGACCTCCGAGCACCGGTCCTTCTGCCTCCGGCGCCTCGGACCCTCCGAGTGCCACTCCCATTGCCCGGCGCCTCGGACCTCCGAGTGCCACTCCAGTGCCCCGGTGATCTCCAGGCTGACCCCCGCCTGTCTTTCTGGGGTTGTACTTGCTCAATTGTCGTTGTCGTTGTCGTTATCATCGTTATGTGGCATTTGGGATTCTCCGTCGTTGAGTTTGTGCCCTCCGGGGTGAAATAGATTTATTTACTATTTCCGTGGCCTTGACTCGCAAAGGGGGTCCAGGCCAGGCATAACAATTTGAATCCATGGGTCAAGATTGGTGTCTTTTGTGACCCTATTTTTGGTGTCTTTTTTGTTTTAGGAGTAATGGTTTTCGAGTAATGAGGGATTTTCTGAATGGGTCGAAATTTGAGCCACTTTGGCCCACTGTAACATCACGAATCAACGGATATGGTTCAAAATAGGCTCCAGAGTAGAAGATGGTAAGACACTCCCAGTGCTGTTTCATTTTTCTGTATCACTTCCAGTTCCCGAAATCCTAGGGGGAGGTCTGATCGGGACCCCCAGGTGGTGGTGTGTGCGAAAAGAGCCCCAGGTGGTGCCCAGATATTGGCTCCGTTTCAGCCCTCATAGTGGACAGGAGGAGGATGCAGGCGCTGCTGACCACGCGCAGTCATGTTAAGCTTTATAACATCTTGGGTATACCAACATCGTGCCTGCGTGACACCTACTCGCGTTGTTCACGGAGATGTTTGCATTGTAACCAGGAGTACTTATGGTGGAAAATTTTCAGAAATGAACCAAGTTAAGAAGCATGAGAGCAAAGTGGATGGGATTATCGGTGGATCAGAACTCCTGTCAGTTCGAGATAACTAAACTACGAGATTATGCTGCACGCGGGGGTGGGGCTGGTGCGCGGCCTGACCTAAGAGCCGTCCACCTCCCTCATAGGCGGATCCAGGATTACCGTTAGGCTGGGGGATGTGGATGGTCGAGGGCCGCCATACAGACCAAGGGCGCCAATTGGGCGGCAACCCTTATCAGGATAGAGTGACTGCATCGATATCATCGTGACACCTGCTCGGTAAGGACCCATACCAACCATATTACTTTGACCACCAGATCGTGCTCGAAAACCGAAAAAGGCCTCCAGTGTGTCTTCCTTTTCAGGTGTACCCTTCACTATTACAACCACACTGAATGCAACAAGCACCAGAAAGTCCCACAATACCTTCGGCTGCACGGGAGATCAGACTTGGATTCTTCTCCCAGCATTATTATGCACCAGCCGCCGTTCAACAACGCCTACTAGTTTTGGCGGGCAAGATGATGCATCGGACCCGCTGTGCGGCGGCGCGGCAGTGCCAGCGCCGCCCGACCTGTCTCAACTCGGCCGAGCGTCAGGCAGTCCCTGCTCCTCGTCGCGGCCGCCAGTCGCATCGCCGTGCATTGGGCCAGGAGTCGGGTACAGGTGACGCCTCCCCTCCCCCTTCCCCCGAACACCTGCACCAGCCGCACTTCACGACCTCTCTGCACCGCCGGTACTGAGGTGGTGCCCTCCCTGGACCAGAGACGGATCCAAGGGGAGTGGCGAAAAGACTAGTCACCCCTTAGGATCCAAAGGCCGCCGCCAGCCAATTTTGCGCGCCGAAGTCGCCCGAAGTTGGTGATACCTTGGGTAGGAACGGTGACCGCTAGACCACAACGCAAGGAAAAGGCTGGACCATTTGAAGCTGGCCATTTCCACTGTGAACCACTCCTAATTTTGAATAAGCTTCCCCCGGTATACCATTGGGCGCCCCAGTTGAACGTGGACCAACCTCACTGACTTTTAGTCGCCCCCTACTTTGTGGCTGGCTGATATTTCACTATATGTCTATTTTTTCAGTTGTGGGGCACCCCACTGCAACATGGACTGGCCTCATCTTTTTTGGCCGCCCTCTAATTTTCGCCTCTTCTCCACTGTTGGCCGCTCTTTTGCAGCCCTAGAACTCCCCACTTCTAGGTGAACCGCCCTTACCAATAGTCGTGGTGACCTCATCTTGTGTTTCCTCACTTCTATTTTGTGGTTGAGAGCCTCCTATTTCACGATCGGCCACCCTTTTCAGCCCTTGGGCGGGCCACTGCAATGTGGGCCGCTCTCTAGTGTATGGCTGTGCGTGCCTTCTCCTCCCCTCACCGCTATTCTACAGGCTCAGAATGCCCGACTTCAGCAAATATCACTTTCATTTGCCTCCGGTCGGCCCCTGCTTTGTGATTGGGTGTCCCTATTTCTTGATTAAACACCCATTTACAGACCTAGAGCGGCCCACTGCAAAATGAATCGCTCTCATCCACTTGGACCGCCCGGGCGGAGGAGGGTCATGCACTGGAGGGCGCCCCCCCAGGGCGCCCCCCCAGTGCATAATTGTGCTCTCCTGTTTCACAATTGTCAGGGGATGCGTGGCTCAGTAGATAGTGTACTTGTGCTCCGAGCCACAAGTCTCAGGTAAGTCTCGGCAGAGCCTCTGAATAGCTTGATCTGGTCCCCATATGCCTCGCAACAGTGTAAGAGTCGGCGACAATATATAACCCTGGTAGTTGTTGAGTCGTCATTATTCTACCGTTTTCTGCTCTTTTGCAGCCTTGGCGCGTCTCGCTTTTACATGTACCGCCCTCATTTACCTCCGGGTGTCCCCTGCTTTGTGGTTGGGTGCCCCGACTCCACGATTGGCCACTCTTTTAGCCTTAGATCGCCGCACACATACCGTCATCAGTTTCCAGTGGTTCAATTTTCCCCGCGTCCATTTAGCGCATGCTTTGAATATTGACCAGTGCCATGCATTTCTCAGTTACCACTCAGGATCACCCAGGGCGCACTCATGTCCGTGTCTTGTATGTGGATGTGTGCCCGCCCGATATGTGACTAATGCAACGAGAACATGCTGCGGCGCAAAATAGCGGGCTAGTTAGATCACGCTTCCTGTATAAAGCAGAGTTTGAGCACGTTGACAATTATTCTCTATATTATTTTCAAAAATATTCCAAATCTACTGATAACTCTGTATACTGTTTTAAGACTTCTATCATTTAGCAGTCTTGCAGAGGTGCTTTTTTCGCTTTGCCACTAAAGAAAGCTTGTGTCCATATTAAAATGAAAAATTATCACGTCATCTGTGTGAAAAGATTGAAACCTCGGCAGGATGCACCAGCGAAGTTTAGTTGCGTCCCCAACCAATGCATAAAGTAACAACTATTCGGCCTTATGTAGAATATAATCGATTTATCACCTTCCGCTCGGCACAGACAGGGTGAATTGAGACAGATCCTGGTCCTCAAATCTCCAAAGGCCATCGGTGTGCAAATTCGACTTCCAAGAGAAGTTCTTCTATCGTTTCCTGCCTTTTTCTAGTCAGTGCTGTTTGAAACGACATCAACAACAGGCAAAATTAGGGTCACAAAAGCGCCCTTTATAATACCAAGGGCCGTCCCCCTCCTGGATGGTAGATTGGCCGCCCCCTCCTCATCCTTAGCAAAACCCTGAATCTGTTAACGATTATTGTTAAGTAGCTTTGACAGAAAACTGCATTTTGAAACATCAAGCTTGTTTTCAGATTTTTTTCCTTGTTCCCTTTCTACCTTATCATTTTCTTTACAATTGGACTCGTTCCAAGCTGACCAAAATCAAATAATTTTTGGATGAAGAATGACATTGTCCCTGGTCCCACCAGTGGGAATGACCCTTGCCTCCCTGCGTCCCCAAGTTGAAAATAGTTTCTGCGCGTATGGTTAAGCCTAGCCAGATCATTTTTATTTTCCATTTGGAAATGCTTTGAATAAAACAATGGTACTCGCATTTGAATATTATTTTAGTACATAATCATAACAGGGGCGTGAACTTTTGAAAATAATTGTAGGTGCCCAAATTTGAAACAACGTCAATAACCACTATATAGTCAGGAATGGTGGACCATAAAGCCTGTCTTAGCCTTCTCTCGTGCCTGTCGTGTTGTATAAAACCAATTTAAAGTCCTTAGAAAATGAACTAAGGTATAGAGCAATTTCTGACACTAGTTCGACGTTTCTTTGAGGGTTCCGGGGTGCCCCCTAAAAGCTGTAAATCCACACCACCGATAACCAATACAGAAAACGGTGGGAGTAAAGTTATTGAAGCAAATCTAGTGTTGGCTTGATGCTCACTTGTTACTGCCTCCCCGAAGTTACACTAGGCCGTAGCATTTGGTTTATCCTGCCTCCTCAGGTCCTCAGTACCGGGTTTGCCAGTTAGGGCCCTGTTAATGAACACAGCCTGGCGAATTACGCCCTGTTCACCATTGGCCCACCAGTTCCCCAGCAGGGACTCTGGTGCCACCTCTCAGCACTGTAACCAAATCACCACTTAACCAGAAAAGCTCACGTGAATGGAGGGCAGTTGGAGAGCCGGAGTCGTGACCTGACGGGGTTCCAGCCAGGGATCTGCAGCAGGCCACGCAGCCGCCGTGAACCACGCAGCAGTCCACGGGAGCTGGCGGGTCTCCCAGTTAGAAGCCGACATCCAGCTAAGAGCCAAAGGGGCCCGCCCGAGAAGATGGTGGGGCCCTACAGTAGACAATGCTCATTCGACAGACCCATACCTGCTGACCGGATCGACAGTCAGTCAGTGATAAGGGCTCCAGTTTACAGGGCCTTTGCTGAAAGGCCCCGAAGCAGTTTTGTGTTCGGCCCTATGGGGCCCCTCCAAAAAATGGGAGAAGGCCCCCTTTGTCACCCATAATCCGCTGCCAGTGAAAACAAACAGGTGAGATTCGAACCTCACTATCGTGTTTGGAAATTCCCTTTTCATTTGCTGCACATTCGGTGTTATACCATCGGAATGAACTCCGACTCCGACTTCGGCCTGAAAAGATCGACTCCCCCAAATGAAGCTCTTGATCCGCCACTGGGTTGGGCGTCATACCAGAGGCACCAGTATCCTGGATCCCTATACCGATAAGGCTTAGTTATGTTTCATTATCACCCTGCTAATTATCTTTTGTCTACAGACGAAGTTCTTACTTCTATTCCAATAGCGTGCACTTTGTTTCATATTATTCCAGGCCTGCCTTTACCCTGTGCGCAGACGTGGCCATCATTCTTGAAAGCCATCGGCACCAGGGGCGTCTGTGGGCTGGTTTCAAATAGAAGCAAGGGGTAGAGGTCAGCACAGATAATATTTTATGTTTTAAACCATTGTCCCATTTAACCCGCGCCCCGTTGGGCCTACGAGCCACCTTCGCCCTGGTCGGGGATGTTTGAACACCCCCTCGAACTCGGCTCCTATGCGGGGTAGTGAAAGAACGCGGAAGCTGTTGGATAGCTCATATAAATTAATGAAGAAACTACATCGATCGTTTATTGGTTCAGGTCAATATTGAGGTCATGACAGGTTAAAGAAGGCTGCATGTCGGGGAAGTGCTTTTGGGCTCTAGCGTCTGACTGAGTTGGGTTAGAATACTTTTTTAGGCACCATTCGCTTCCTCTCATCACGATGAATCGAATTATGGATAATATGACTATGCTAGGTCAAAACACAAAAAATTGACCTGACCTCAGGTCAGGTCAAGGTCACCTTCCTACCTAGGATAGTCAATATTCATATCAATCGACTCACAATAGTAATCCAAACGTAACTGTATAAAAATAAAAATAATAAAACCTGTATCGTCATTTCCTGCAAAGTTATTGACCCAAGTCTGCCAACTGCTCAAGTAGCCCCAGATGACCTCTCAGAGGTCACAGGTCAAAAATTGCAACATAAACCTGGAAAGAGGCCCAGGATACTACGATTGGGAGAATGCGAAGGTATTATCAGCTGTATCTACACAAATACAGTCCAATTCCTGTTTTCCTCATGTATTCTCAATGGAGAGTTCATGATCCGTACCTGACGCTAGGTCATCGATATGAAAAATCCCGGAATATATTTGTAGTACTCGATAGGGCCATTATCTGGTATAAGGTTCAATCCGATAAATTTACCCATTTCTTACTTATGCCACCTGAAATATTTTTAGGTGAGGTCACTTGGCCTGCACTGGTGACCTGGGGGTTTAACGACGCACCAACTGCCAGGGTCATACGGCCACTGGTGACCTGACTTGAGATGATCCTACCTTAAAAATTTGTGGGAAGTTGTGAAAGTGATGAAGAATAAGGTGTGCCAAGTACGGTGGTGCTTCGCCCCGCCGTTTTTTCGTGCCACCGGAAAAACCCGAGGGAGGGTGTTCAAACATCCCCTACTGGGGTGAGGGTCAAGTCAGTTCCGTCCAAGAACAACCCCAGACAGTTCTGTTTAGGAAGGCCCAATGCTGAAAATGTGGAAACCGCCAGTCTCTTAGAAATATTTGTCAAAAATATCTTGGAGGAGTCATGGTTCGGGTGGCCCCTCTAGACGGACAATAGTCCTGTCCTATTACGTACAGAACATTCCATATCGTCACAAAATTGAAATATTTCCGCAATACGGCTATATCAATTTTTATGTAAACTGGGGAGACTCGTTGCACTATCTCCCCGTTTAAACGTCAGTGGAGCTCTTTTATTTTAACCCTCCATGCTGCCAATTTTATCTTCCCAATTCCCAAAATTGCGGGCGATACGTAACGGTCGAGACCAGCCTTGTGTTCGACTCGGTTATAAGCGCGCATACAAGTTATAGTCAACCTTATACAAAATTACGTTAGGTAATTCTCGTGTTCGAGTTCATACACGATCCCCTCTCATTTTAAGCACTCAGAAAACTAAGAATCTAGCTGGACTCGAAAATCAAAACCAAAAAATCGGCTCCGGCCAGATTTGAGAATGTCGAATGTCGTGCATCTCTAGGAATAAACATTAAAACTGTGTGGTCCAGGCCACCACTTTGCCAAGTCCAGTTAATTGAACTACCATGCTGGAAGTCATTTCTAATATCTACGATGTGTAATTATTAGGCGTGATTTGGGAAATGATGTGGTCTCCCAGCGAATTACAGCTTCCCACGTCGTTAATCGTCACAGGTTCCAGCGCCTGGACCGCGGCTCCAGTGCAATGACCTTCACTCAGCTGCGGAAAGTGTCAACGCACCGAACCCATGTCCACCTGAGATCCACCACAACCCCAGACACACTGCGCACCTGCAGTTGCAGCAGTAACTGGACACCTCCCGGTCCGTTAGCGGGCACAGCAGTGAGGCCGCGCACCCGGCGGCGATGTTCCCGATTCTCTCCATCGCAGCCGACGGAGCTGTGACGTCATCAATGTGTCTGGCGACCTTGGACTGGCGGCGGCGGTGGTGTCTGGCGTCTGGAGCTGGCGGTGGTGTCTGTCGCTCACCTGGAATGACGGTGGTGTCTAGCTTCTGGGTGTGGCGGTGGTGTCTGGGTCTGACGTCGGGGTCTGGCGTTGGTGTCTGGGTCTGACGTCGGGGTCTGGCGGTGGTATCTTGCGTCTGACGTCAGGGTCTGGCGGTGGTGTCTGGGTCTGACGTCAGAGTCTGGCGGTGGTGTCTGGGTCTGACGTCGGGGTCTGGCGGTGGTATCTTGCGTCTGACGTCAGGGTCTGGCGGTGGTGTCTGGGTCTGACGTCAGAGTCTGGCGGTGGTGTCTGGGTCTGACGTCGGGGTCTGGCGGTGGTGTCTGGGTCTGACGTCAGGGTCTGGGTCTGACGTCGGGGTCTGGGTCTGACGTCAGGGTCTGGGTCTGACGTCAGGGTCTGGGTCTGACGTCAGGGTCTGGGTCTGACGTCAGGGTCTGGCGGTGGTGTCTGGGTCTGACGTCAGAGTCTGACGTCAGGGTCTGGGTCTGACGTCAGGGTCTGGGTCTGACGTCGGGGTCTGGCGGTGGTATCTTGCGTCTGATGTCAGGGTCTGGCGGTGGTGTCTGGGTCTGACGTCAGGGTCTGGGTCTGACGTCAGGGTCTGGCGGTGGTGTCTGGGTCTGACGTCAGGGTCTGGGTCTGACGTCAGGGTCTGGCGGTGGTATCTTGCGTCTGATGTCAGGGTCTGGCGGTGGTGTCTGGGTCTGACGTCAGGGTCTGGGTCTGACGTCAGGGTCTGGCGGTGGTGTCTTGCGTCTGCCGCCCGCCTGATACCCGGCTGGTATACCAGCCTGGTAAGCATATACCCGTTGCTCCCTCGCCTCACTATTCGCGCCAGCGCATCGCAAGAAACGTAAAACACCAGCGACTCATCAAGTACCTTTGTTTGATGTTGGAGACGGTAATTTTTTTACCTCTTCCTGGTCGTCGTCGTCGTCGTCGTCGGCGGCGGCGGCGGTGGCGGCGGCGGCGGCGCGCGCGGCGCGAGGCACCGCGTTTTTTTGTGTGTAGGTCAGGGAATCTGTATCAGACGGGGAGGAGGAACGACGGAAGCCCCTGGCAGGACGTGTTGGGTAACGACTGCGCAGGCGGCTCAAATTTAGTATGTACTGTCTGGAAATCCGCCTGGTGACGTCATTGCGGGATGCCCGCGGGCATTTGATACTCTAGGTACGGGAAGAAGCTGGTTATCCGGAAAATATTAAAAGTAGGTACTTTAAGAGCTTTTATAAAAAGGGGCAGGATGCTGCCAAAACAAGGTTGTCTAAAACTGGCCCCAACTGGCCTGCTGCACTGAATGCATTCTAGCTATAAATGTTATCTTCGAAGCTTATCCGGGCCGAGCTGGATTATACACACGTTTTGTTTTAATTGTCTTCAAATATGTTTAATCACCGTGTGGGACGGACATCTTAATCTTAGAGGAGCTTGAATTGGGCCGGATGCGGTTTTGCTGGTGGCAGAGCCAAGAAAAGAGCTCATTTCGGCGCTGCTTCCTACCAGCCGTCTCCGACCTCGGTCAAGATTTTCCGGCCGGCAAAAACTGGTGATGGGGATGCCTCCATCACCGCTGGGCCGCTGAGCCTCTGTCTTACGTCTTGCTGTGTAGTATTCTTGCTTTTTGGCCGATTGTGGCATTACATGCAGAGACGTAGGCATGGGAGGGGAGGGGCTGAGGGTGTAAATACAATAGCCCCTTCAGTTGGGACACGCGGAAACATAGTGCCAGATAGACGTAAAGGGAATGTGGTACCTTGATGCAATTCAAGGCTGTGGTGCAGGGGCGGACACAGACCCGAATTGGGGGAGGCAAACCCATGTTTGCCTCTCCTCCTGAGGGGGGCGAAGATTTTTTGCTTTACAGACTAAGTGTAAACACCTTTTTCAGTGCTCGACAGACCTAGTATAAGCTACCTTTCCAAGTACATGATCACCCTGGGGGGGGGGGGGGGGGTGGGAGCAAATATTTTTTTGCTCTACAGACCTAGTGTAAACACCTTCTTGCAAAAATTTCTCCGGCGTTTGGGGGACAAAAGATGGTTTGCCCCCCCCCACCTCCAGCGCTTTGGGGGCCATGGCCGGAATGCCCCCTCCCTGCGTCCGCCAATGCTGTGGTGGCTATAGGGGCAATCTATGTAGAGAGTAACTGATTTGACCTTATTTCTCCTGAAAAAATGGCCAAGAAGCCTATCATTTCGTTTTTCCTCTATTAGTAATACCAAGTTTGAATTCGTGTAACGTCAAATCACCCTACGAGCTAGCAATGCTTTGTGACAGATTGAACCTGTTTGGTTTCCGCCAAAAATGAAAACGAATACAGATGAAGCATGTTTAACTTAAAGCGGTTACCACCAGGAAGCAAAGTAACATTAACACGCGCATTGATGGGGGCGGGTACCTGCCCCCCAGGATTTTTCGGAGACAGCAAAACAACGGTGGCACTTAGCGCTGCCATACTCGGCATACCTTTTCTCTCATCATTTTTACAACTTTTGTAAAAATTTTAAGGTTAGGACATCTCATGTCAGGTCACTAGTACAGGTCAAGTGACCTAAGCTAAAAAAGTTTAAGATAGCATAAGTGGGAATAGGGTGAACTTATCCGATTGAAACTCATATCACATAATGGGCCCACCGAGTTCTCTAAAATATGTTCCGGTATTTTTATATCGATGACCTAAGGTTAGGTACAAACCATGACCTCCCCTTTGTAAATACATGGGGAAATGGTTTTAACAAAATAACTTGATAATGGATGGTGATTGAGTGTTCATTTAAGCTTCATTAGATTGACCTTGTCTTTGCAGTTCTAATAATATGTATTTTGACTTAATTTGACCTTGACCGGACCATAAGTCCTGCAAATGACATATTTCACCTGATTTGACCTAGAAATGTAATTCGATTCGGCCTGCTGCGAGAATTCCAATGGCCTAAATTGTTTACCTCTTCTTTACTTGTTCAGATGTAATGACCGAAAACCTTTATTTGCATGTTATCTCTGTGACTGCATGTTATGAACTCTAATGGCCTTAAATGTGACCCGAAATACATGATTCAAGTATTTTCGATGGAGAAGTGGATGGACTACCCAACACCATTTACCGTTTTTCGCTACCTAACGTGGTTCTCGAGATCTTAGGGGGCGGGTACCCGCCCCCGTCAAAGCTAAGGTGGCTTAGACCCCCGTCAATGCGCATGTTAATCGATTTCTTCTATTTATTCCGTATTTAAACCTTTCATGTTTCAAATTGGCCGGTAAAGTTCGAGTTAGTCGCTGACAGGGGGAAGAAGTGTTTTCGATGCTTAAGAAATTAACGAAATGTATCCTGTTTTAACCTAAACTCGGAGTCGATACCACGATGGTGTATTGTTGCTTTTCTCGGCTATATTATGATTTAATTTTCATTCTCGTCAAACACTTGTGGGAGAAGATACAGCAAGATAAAATGTGACATCTTTCCTGGCTTTTGGTCGTCCATCATTATTTAGCAGGTTAATTTTTCGCTTGATTTTTCGCTGCGACTCACGTGATTTTTAGTGCCGCTTGGAAAAAGAGGTATCCGGATCAGAAACTGAAAATATTGTCCGCTGCCAAGGTTCGCTAACGATGAAGGCCTTGACCGGTTTATATCATTTCCAGACTAAACTTCAATACAACATTCAAGATGCATACAATTTGAAGGCAAGCTTAACACGCGCACTGGAGGGGGCCTCGGAGGCCCCCCACCTGTTTTTCAGAGGTGGCCGGAGAACCGCTTGTAGCCGAAAAACGAAACGTGGCCACATTTAACAGAATTTAATAGCGTGTCGATTGGTAAAGACTTTTTGAAAATCTGCCCAAAATATTTTGACTTATAGGCTTTCAAAGTCAGACCTGCATTTTGAGATCGCCGTAAACGCGCGGTCGGACCAGTTAGCTTGCATTGAAGACCGAGTGGTGACGTCATAATGTCATATAAGCGGGACTATATGTCAGGGTCACTTCACGTGAAAGTCAAGGTCAAGGTCAAATGTCACAGGTCAAGGTCATATCTACACTTTCAAGGTCACTGACCACTGTCCGTCCGGTCAAATGACGTTACCTCGTCTGACATATATTATGCTATGACGTCATCGGTAGGGTACCCAAATACAAAGGTCAAGGTCAAAGGTCAAGGTCAAAGGTCATTGGGAAAGGTCAATCCTCATTTCCCGCCAAACAGTGGCTACAGTGTTAGTCAAAGTGTAAATAATAAGTAGTATACCATATGGTGACCTTAAAGGTCAATGACCTTGAATGACCTTGACCCAAAAGTTGTGGGGAAGCCTCTTTGAGATCTCTTCCCTATGAAAATTGTCCGCCTTTAGCTTATTCCTGCCATTTTCCTGCATAATCACAGCATTTACCAATCGATCCCAGCATGGCCAATATTTGACCTTTACGACCTCGTTTGACCTTTAAGATATTAACCTAGGTCAATGAAAACTGGTCATCATGTAGATCACCATAGCCCCCACCCACCTACCAAGTGGCGTTTTTCTAACCATGTTAGTTTCCGAGATCTTGGGGGGCCTACCAGGCCCCCTCCAGTGCGCGTTAGTGCCAGACCCCCTCCAGTGCGGGTGTTAACACAGGAACACAGAAAAAAGTGATGTATAACTTGAAGACAACATTTTAAAGGAAAACAGAAATACCCAAGGAGCACACATATTGGAACAACTGCAGTTTGAGAGCACCTACACGATTTGCATGTGGAGTGGCCTCTAAGAATATGTATCAACCGAACATTTAACATCATCTTTTAACCCGCCCCACCGGGGCCGCGCCACCCGCCCCACCGGGGACGAGGCCCCCTCTAACCAAAATAGGGCGTTAGCCAAACCAAGGCAAAGAAAGCCGCGGAATTCGTAAAAATTACTCGCATGTTTTAGTGCCAGGCAATGGTTGACCTCCAGAGGTCAAATTAGGTCAAGATCGGCTATTTTCACTCAAATATGCAATGATTAACAAACTGGGCATAACCTATGTCATTAGAGCTATTAGGCCTGGTAAAGTACATTTGATAGCAAATGCCAGTACTTTTCCGCTATGGGAACGAAAGACCTCCCGCCAGTGGTTTGACCGCCAGAGGTCACCCGACCTAATATACCTGAGTCACGAAAGGTCAAAAGTGACCTGCCGTATATCAAATGAAAGCCAGTACAAGACAAACACGATAGTGTTTGTTCACCGCCTAGCTCAATTAGGTCAAAAGTTATTGTCAAAATACTGTTTTGACCCTGGACCTGGATGACCTTGAAAAGTCAAAGGCAAATATGACCCCTGGGATCCGGAAAGGGTGTCCAAAACGTTGTTCTGAGCAGTCTGAGTATTGCAATCATTTTGTGGGTTTTATATCATGAAATAGCTTTTCCCCATGCTTTCCAATGGAGAGGTCGCCCGGACCTGACCTCAGGCACGAAATCGAAAACCCGGATATACACCTGTGACCCGGAGGCATGAAGTGTAGGAAGTTTCAAATCGATCGAGTTTGAAATGTAGCTCTTACAGAGCCTAAAGGTAGAGGACCTGGTTACCCGTCTGGTGACCTGACCTTGGGGACCCGGGTAAAAATTCAGGATGATGGAAAATGTTGCAGGAGAGGTAGAGCCCTAACCGCGGTGCTGCGCCTCGTCGTTTTCGGCTATCCCGAAAACCTAGGGGGCCATCGATGCCCCCGGTGGGGCGAGGGTTAAGACGTGAGAAACTAAAACGAGGAATCACGAAGACAAAAGCGAAGAATGAAAAGAGAGACCAGTCGACAAATAACGAGAATAATTCATCATCACCGTCATCATCACGCCTTGTTTGTTTGTTGTTTTCCACATTTTTTCACCGGATCCCTTCAAGTCCCACTACCTCACTCCATGGGTTGAGCGCGGCGCCTGTGGCGACCCTCCCCGTGGATAATCCTTGTCCTTCCCCATCAACCATCCTATCCTTATCCTTATCCTACAGTGTGTTTTTGCTTTAGTTTGTCATTTTCGTGTCCCTCATTTTCATAACGACCGGCGTCAGAATAGCCACATGGATAGTGGAGATGCTGTGTATGTCAAATATACAAAATATACAAAGCAAGTTAAAAATACATTTATAATAGACAGTACCAAAGTGATGCTTAGCACGTGGATTTTGAAGATGTTCAAGAGCGAACACAACTTCATACCCTTCATACCGACCTTTCCGAACAGTATGAAATCGCCTGAAGTCTCTCAACTGAAAAATAGTAGAATCCATGCCCATGCATTGAGCTAAGTTTGTGAAATCACCGCTAAAGCGCTCTCGAAGCCCACTGCCTGTACCACTGCCCGCCAGTACAGCAGGGCCGGCTGAAGGTCAGCTCTCTCTCTCTCCTGCTTCATGTTCAATATCTGGGTCATAACCAAAAAACGGTGACGGGGCTTATCCGCATTTCAAAAGGCGATGCCCTGACACCGGTGGTTTGTCAGAAGTGTCAATATTATCGATACTTCGTATTTTTTACGTATCCATCAATTTCCAGCTTGGATGAATGACGGACATATGTTCGACGTATGAATATATAAGAATTAATTATACAAAGCTGGGACGACAACTCACGATACAGAGCCCGGGCAGTGATTAACAGCACAGAGCTGGTGCAGCAACTAACAATGCTAAGCAATTAACGTTGCAAATCAATTAACAACACACGGCCGGGATACCGTACGGCCGTCGGCTCTGACTCCCATTGCTGCTATTGATTTCTCACCAGAGTTCAGAGTTCTCCAGTTTTGTTGCTGTTCTTAACACCCGCATTGGTGGGGGGTAGGCACTAACGCGCACTGGAGGGGGCCTGGTAGGCCCCCTAAGATCTCGGAAACTAAGAGGGTTAGAAAAACACCACTTGGTAGGTGGGTGGGGGCTATGGTGATCTACATGATGACCGATTTTCATTGACCTAGGTCAATATCTTCAGGGTCAAACGAGGTCGTAAAGGTCAAATATTGGCCATGCTGGGGATCGATTGGTAAATGCTATGATTATGTGGGAAAATGGCGGGAATGAGCTAAAATCGGACAACGTTCATAGAGGCTCAAAGAGGCTTCCCCTCAACTTTTTGTCAAGGTCATTCAAGGTCATTGACCTTTAAGGTCACCATATGGTATACTACTTATTATTTACACTTTGATAACACTGTAGCCACTGTTTGGCGGGAAATGAGGATTGACCTTTCCCAATGACCTTTGACCTTGACCTTTGACCTTGACCTGTGTATTGGGTACCCTACCGATGACGTCAAAGCATAATATATGTCAGACGGGGTAACGTCATTTGGCCGGACGCACAGTGGTCAGTGACCTTGAAAGTGCAGATATGACCTTGACCTGTGACCTGTGACTTTGACCTTGACCTTGACTCTCATGTGAAGTGACCTTGACATACAGTCCCGCTTATATGACGTTATGACGTCACCACTCGGTCTTCAATGCAAGCTAACTGGTCCGACCGCGCGTTTACGGCGATCTCAAAATGCAGGTCTGACTTTTAAAGCCTATAAGTCAAAAAATTTTCGGCCGATTTTCAAAAAGTCTTCACCAATCGACGCGCTATTAAATTCTGTTAAATGTGGCCAGGTGTCGTTTTTCGGCTACAAGCGGTTCTCCGGCCACCTTGGAAAAACAGGTGGGGGGCCTCCGAGGCCCCCTCCAGTGCGCGTGTTAATGTATGTATAAAAATGCGGGCGTTCTCAAAATCATCTTCGTGTAGTCAATGAACATTATTTGATGTCATATACAGGCATTGACCCAGGCTACCCCCCTCTCCTGCAGGTATTCCCGTCAAAGGCGGATCTGCAGCCGCACGTGCAAGCGCACATGCGGGAGGCCAAGCCGTACAAGTGCAGCCAGTGCTCCAAAGCGTTCGCCAACAGCTCGTACCTGTCGCAGCACACGCGCATCCACCTGGGCATCAAGCCGTACCGCTGTGAGATCTGCCAGCGCAAGTTCACGCAGCTGTCGCACCTGCAGCAGCACATCCGCACCCACACGGGCGACAAACCGTACAAGTGCCGCCACCCGGGCTGCTCCAAGGCGTTCTCGCAGCTCTCCAACCTGCAGAGCCACTCGCGCTGCCACCAGACCGACAAGCCGTACAAGTGCAACTCATGCTACAAGTGCTTCACTGACGAGAACGGCCTACTGGAGCACATTCCTAAACACAAGGAGTCCAAACACCTGAAGACGCAGATCTGCCCGTACTGCGGCAAGAGCTACACGCAGGAGACCTACCTGCAGAAGCACATGCAGAAGCACGCCGACCGCGTGGACAGGCGGCCTGTGGGCTCCGGCCTGCTGCCGCCGCACCGGATGGTCGATAATCCTTACTGGCCCTCCAAGGAGGAGTTTGATGCCAGCGGGAGTGCATCCAACTGTGGAAGCCTGCAGTCACCGCTGGACCCAACCCGGCCTCACCTGGGACGCCACCCTCTGGAGGGCCACCGTCCTAGTCTGGAAGGCCACAGGGTGCTGCTGGACGACCCTCGACTGCACGGCGCGCCGCGGGACGGCCCGGACGGACACCGCGTGCTGCTGGAGGAGCCCCGCCCGCCTGTTCCGCACAGCCTGGCGCCTAACGTGGCGTACGAGCACATGTCGCCGAGGCCGGCAGCTGCCGGGTCCTCAGCATTCACGCCCATCCAGAGCATGGCCTCTGGCGGCGGTGGCAGCGGCGTCGGCGATCTCTCTGCTCAGATGGCTCCTGGCCAGAGGTACTTCTACGACCTCAACACCTTCCCAAAGAGCGCAGCTCAGGAGATGAAGCCCGCGGCGAGCGCTGGCGGGTTCATCTCGCTGCACCAGATCAGCAGTTACGCGCAGCAGCGTGGCAGCGACGTGCTGGGCCTCAAAGATAAGCCGCCCGGAGACCAGCAGCCGCAGCCGCCGCCCTCTCAGTGAGGCGACGCCCCCGCCATCTATTAGGTAACTGGAGAACCATGGGGGCAAATGCATTGTGGTGCGGTTGAGCTGTGCATCAGTCTTTAAAGCAGGCAATCATTGCGTGTGGCCGTGAGCTGGACGCGTGGAGCTCATTAAGGGCATTGCTTGGTGTTTCGTTGACTGCTGAGTGGGGTGCAGAGGGAACGCTGGCAGGCCGGCATGCAAGCATGCTTCAACTCCAGGAATGTCTTTCTCGGTCCGGGCGCGGTGGTTGGCAGCGGACTCAGCTGCCCGAAGAAGCCGGTGCCTAAATGTGCTAAAGGCTGAAGTCTGTAGAGGTGGGAGATGATACAGCAGTCATAGTCAAGCAAAGTGATGGGCTTTAATTATCATGTCAGTCGACGCCCTGGCAACCGGAACCACGTGTGTCATCAAGTGAAGGCAATACTTGATTTAGAATCTGTCACAGGAAGGCGCCGGTAGTAGAGGTCGACAAGATGACCAGGTAGTGCTTATATGTCCAGGAAGTGCAAATGATACTTGCAAAATTAAGCTGAACGATTCCTATAGTCTCTTCAAAGGGATCGTAACATAGTTCAAATTCATAAAAAATAAGCAGGGGAAAAAACAGTTTAGCGCATAAACATTCTCACAGCCCGAATTACCGAGCAAATGGCTATAATTCAAAGTGTTAGCCGAATACCTTTTCACTTGTGTGGTTTCCACGTTCTACAGCAGTGCATCTGACTCGTTTTGCGACGGCTCCTGTCGGTTGTTTTGGCAGATGGTGCCGCGCGGTGTATTCCAGCGCCGTTCAAAGATAAAGCTCTCAACTAGAAAAGCGAGATGCACGACTCAGAGATAATTTACCCAGCGCCTTAGAAGGTGCTGTGGCCGCTGAACGTTTCTCAGGGAAATATTTCTCCACGTCTTAGCTTATGGCTAGCTGTTGTGTCTGTTTCCTAGAACAGAGAGTCTCTGAGGTGTTTCTGCAGGTACGTTTCGACGTTAAGTCGGGGTGTTGTTCTACCCCGTACGAATCTGTTTGAATGTTTTTAGGCACAAGATAGATGGGTTGGCTGCTGATATCGCTCTCACATGACAATTTGTAGCGGATAGATACCGTTCAGGGAATACGCTCCCAGGACACGCGATAGTGTGACAGTAGTGTTCGGTGGCTCTGCCGACAGATGACCATCAGCCCTCCGGCGCGGTCCGAGCTACTGCTTTTCATGTGTTCTCTCTTTCTCACATGTTTTCGCTGGACACCAAATTTGCCTGGGTTATGTCACTGAAAGCTGAACTATGCTTCCACTTTCTTATTAACCCCCACCCCAGTGGGCCTGCGATCCGCTCCCCCCGCCCCAGTGGGCCCCTCATCCACCCCTGCCCCAGCTGGGGAGGGGGTCGGCAAGACCCTCAGTTTTGGCTTCTATGTGGGATAGCAAAAAATCACGAATTTTTGTAGATAGTCCATAAATAGTAAGAAACTCTTAAGGTCACTTTTTGGCTAAGGTCAATATTGATGTTATCACAGGTCAAAGAAGGTGGCTGGTTAGGAAATTATTTATTGGCTCTATCAACTGACAAGTTGGGTTAGAGTCAATTTTTATGCGTCATTCGATCCCTCTCGTTACGACGGATCGAATTATATGATACGATGACGATGATGCATATCATATCATATGATACATATGATATGACGATATTAGGTTAAATCATACGAATGGCCTGGTCTGAGGTCAGCCCAAGACCATCTGACCTAAAATAGTATCTTTATCAATAGGCTCACAATAACAACGCACACGAAGTAATCTGATAATGAAAGCGCTCTCGCCATTTCCTGAAAAGTTTTGACCCAAGTCTGCAAACCCCAACAAGTAGTCCAAGACGACATCTCAGAGGTCACAGGAACAAACTTGCAGGATGACCTTAGGAAGTGGCCTAAGATGCCACGCTTTCGAAAAAAATCATGCATTCGAAACAGTAACTAGAAATTAAGACCATTTTTGTGCCAATTCCGTTTTCCATGCATTTCCAGTGAAGAGGTCACACCCTTAGACCCACCCCGGACCCTAGGTCATAGATATGAAGAATCCCGTCACCGAAGGTTTTAGTACTCGGTGGGCCTATTATGCTGTATAAATATCAGATCAATTGATAAACCTGCTTTAACTGCTGGCCCCTGAACAGTTTTTTTGGAGGTGAGTTTATTTGACCTGACTCGAGACTACACGACCTTAAAATTTTCGGAACGTTGTGCAATTGATGATTATGGATAATGTTTGGCAAGCTCGGGCGCTCTTGGTGCCGCCGTTTTGTGGCACGGTTGAAAAAAACAGATGGGGCGGGTGTTCTAAAAACCCCCCACTGGGGCAAGGGTTAAAATTTCTCTGTCAGATAGTCTTTTTCTGAATTTGAACTGCTTACTTTGATATGATATGACATTACAAAATTAACTGATAATTTCGGGCATGTCGGATGTAGGTATTGGTCATGCGGCCCAGTGTGTAGGTTTCTCCCCCAGAAGAAACCATCATTCGGCAGCAGAAAGCACTGGCCTGAACATCCCCAGCCCTCAGCTGCCCCACTCCATTTCGCCAAACCTTTTCCCCGAACTCAGACGGCCTTCTGGGGCTATGCATGTTGTGGAGCTTCTATGGTGTGCGTTCAACCTGTTTGGCTGCTGACTGCCCTGAGCGACTGACTGTTTGACTTCTGACTGCCCGGACTAACTGTTTAGCTACTGACTGCCCTGACTGGCTGTCTGGCTGCTGACTGTCCGGACTAACTGCTTAGCTAGTGACTGCCCTGGCTGACTGACTGTTTGGTTGGTGATTGCCCTGACCAACTATTTAGCTTCTGACTGACCGTACCGACTGTCTGGCCGCTGACTGCCCTCTGAGCAGCACCCACCACCTTATCTGTGATGCCGACATCATCTGTGTCTGCCCTTCTTCCGTTTGGCACTGGTGATGGCATGGAATGGGAGAGGACAGCGCGAGCTTAAGTGCGAGTAGCCCGGGGGCCGAGTCCGGTATCGCCCACGGGGATCATGGGCACTAACAGGCGGGCGCCCCTACGCCGGAGCTGGTGATAACAGTGTTCAACGCTGTATAATGAAGGGGCGAGCGATGGTCTCAGGGGCGATGTTTCAGGCATTTAATGTCGAGAGAGCGGTGGAAGCACTGCCAGGAGGGGCTCAGGCGGGAACACTGCCGGCGGGGGCTCAGGCGGGATGTGATGAACTGTGATTTGGCCGGGGTGTCACAAGAAGTGTACCGCGAGTGATACACCGCGCATTATAGAGGACTCTATTTATGTGTGTGAATCACTGTGTGACTATTGGAGGAGCGCTGGAATTTATCAGGTATTGGCTTGGAGCGGCTATCTTGACAGGAGGCGCCATCAGTAGCACTGGCGCACGCGGATCAAACCTGCAGGACCCGACGTCGCTTTTTATGTGTTGCGTTGTCTTTGAAGTGACCGCTGGCTGTTGGTGTGTTCGGTCTCCAGAGCGGGCGTGGAACATCTGTTCAGCCAGTTTGAATTTGGATCCGGCGGCGGGTTGGCCGGGATCAAAGGTGGACTCCCGCAGGCTCCGCTGGCAGCCGAGACGCACCTCTGTTCAGGATCATTATCAATGTCGCTTAAATAAACCAATGTCAGATGAAGTCTGCTTCGGGGAGAGTTTGGTCTAGTAACCAGTCGAAAGAATGTCAAAAGTCTGTGACGAATGAAGACGCTCCGAAATTGTTGATTTGTGATAACAGCACCAGGTCTGCCGTGGTTCCACCACTGTTATGTTTTTTATACCAGCTACTTAAAACTTATTACGGGTGAAAGGCATGAACCCCGCTCAGTCTGGATAGGGTCCAGGTTTTGAAAATACATTAAGTAGTTTCTCATTGCGCAAGGCTAGGCGCGTGAAAATAAGCTTGCACAATGGCCATAAACTTCTTAAATAAAGCCATTGCACTTCTCTTCATTATACAATCATCTCTGTACCACTAGGCTAACGCCTGGGATCTTCGCGGGAGATAATGCTCCCTAAAATGTATTTAACAATACCAGAGGTAGTCGATATTTCTGCCTTGCTCTGCAAAAAGTTTTCAGCCATATAATAGTGCAGTTTTACTCAAAGCTGGTACACAACATTTACATCACAACATACACACAACATTACTGTACATCACAACATACCTTCACATACTATTCCAAAGCTCTCTGCATTACATCAGCCCAGGAACGATGTCACTGGTTGCAGCGTTTGATACAGTTTGAAAGCGGTAAGATGTCAAATAGCATTACTGCATAAATATATGCTCCTGCAAAGCTCAAATGGATATCAGAGGAAGCTATGAGTCTCCTTCAAATAATATTTGTGCCTCTGTAACATTTTATTTAAACCCTGACTTGTGGGAGAAAATATAATGTTTACTATTAGTTAACAATGGGAAACTTAGTGCGACTTCCCGCCGTGCTCACCTAAAACCTATCAGATCTAGATACTCACACAAGTACACTGCTTGAGGACAATTGCTTGAGCAATGTCCATGAAAAGTGTCAATCCTCTGCGTGTCTTAAAGGGAAGGTGCCACCTTGGTCGAATCCTGGAATTTAGTGTAATTAGGCGTACTTTTAGTAAAAAATGATGAAACCACTCATTATTTCGCTGAAAAAATGTACAATAAGCTCAATATTTGGTTTTTAAAAATACTCCTCTAGAAAAAGAAATAAATATTAGCCTGAGGATGATGTCACGATCTGGCAATCACTACCATACTTGAAACGCTTCAAGGGCTTCGATTGGCTGATGCTCATCGTGACGTCAGCATATGTCGTCACACCAGTAGCTCACAACAATGGCCGCCGGCGGCGGGGGCTGCGGGGGCTGGTGTCAGTTAGTTTTTAGCTTTTTTCTACGGAAATATCGAGTTCCAAGACAAATGAAATATGGAGTACCGGGTTTTCCGACCTGCTTTACAACTTGGCTATCTCAGTTAAAATCACATTGTGAAGGTGCCACATTCCCTTTAATAAACTCAGGAGCAATGTTGCAAGTCGGTGTGTTTATAAAAGTTTCAATCAGGCAAAGTAATGAAGCAGGACAAGGCTGATAAGATAAGCTTCAAGAATGCTTAAGCGATCATCTGGAGCTCTGGATGAAACTATGAGCCTGTTCATGATTTAACCCGCGCCCCGGTGGGCCTCTGAGCCACCTTCACCTTGGGGTGGGGAGGTTTGAACACCCCTCCCCTCGAACTCGGGTCCTACCCGGGATAACGAAAAAAACGTGAAGACTGGTGGATAGCTCGTACACATTCATGAAGAAACTATAGTAGACGCTTTTTGGCTCAGGTCAATATTGAGGTAACGGCAGGTCAAAGAAAGTTGGATGTTGAGTAGTGTTTTTGGCCTCTAGCGTCGGACAGAGTCCAGTTAGAACAATTTTTTGGCACCATTGGCTTCCTTCCGTTACGGCAAATCTAATTATGTGCAATACGACTATACTAGGTCAAAAAAAATGACCTGACCTCAGGTCAGATCAATGTCACTTATTGACCTAGCACAGTCAATATGCATATCAATCGACTCGCAATAGCAATCCAAACGAAATGGTATCAAAATAAAATCTCAACATCATTTCCTGCAAAGTTGTTGACCCAAGTTTGAAAACTGCTTAAATAGCCCCAGATGACATCTCAGAGGTCACAGGTAAAAAACTGCAGCCTGAACCTAGAATTGGGTCCAGGATGTTATGATTTGGAGAATACGAAGGTGTTCTCAGCTGTATTTACACAAATACATCCCAATTCCTGTTTTTCCATGTATTTCCAATGGAGAGGTCACGATCTGTACCTGACCCTAGGTCATCGATATGAAAAAATCCCGAAACATATGTTGTGGCACTTGGTAATATCATCATGCGGAATAAGTTTCAATCCAATAGATTCACCCATTCCTTACTTATGCCACCTTTAACATTTTTGGAGGTGAGGTCATTTGACCTGCACTGGTAACCTGACCTGAGATGACCCAACCTTAAAATGTTGGGTAAAGTTGTGGAATTGATTAATGACAAGGTGTGCCAGGTACGGCGGCACTTCACGCCGCCGTTTTTCGTGCCGGCAGAAAAACCCGAGGGGGTGTTCAAACACCCTCTACCTGGGCAAGGGTTAACACGCTCATTGGCAGGGGTCTGAGCCACCTTCGCTTTGACGGGGGGTGGGTACCAGCCCCCTATGATTACAAAAAAACACGCTAGATATCGAAAAATGGTAACGGCGCTGGGTAGCCCATTCACTTCGCTATCGAAAAAATGTATACCATTTTATTGTCAGATCACATTTAAGGTCACTAGAGGTCAATACATGTCATCATAGGGATTACATGTAAATGAAGGTTTTGGTCATTACATCTGAACAGGTAAATATAGAGCAAAACAATTTAGGCCATTGGAATCCTCGCAGCAAGCCGAATCGAATGATATATAATATGATATTGCTAGGTCAAATCAGATCAAATATGGGATTTGACCTGACCTGAGGCTAATTCAAGGTCAAATTAGGTCATCGTTAGACTGCAAAGACAAGAAAAATCTAGCACAGTTAAAATAAACGCTGTATCATCATCCATTACTAAGTTATTAGGGGAAGTGGGGGCAAGCCCGCCACCGTAAGGATTTGCTGTTCCCAAAAGCATATTTTGTGTTCAATGACAATTTCTTTACTTTCGATCCATTTCGAGATCAATTTGGCACCAAGGAATGCCTTCCTAATTTGACTTATATCTTTAAACTAAAAAATAAATGACTTCAAAGTGAGTAGTACATTTCTAGTGTCTTAAAAAAGTGAGGGCAACACCGCCATGGGTGGCGGTGTTACCCCCTATTATGTCGGCGTTAACCCGTGACATATCACTTCTATTGCGTTCTAAATTCGCAGTTTGTGAATGCAAGTACCTATATATTTGTGTTTATCTCAAAGTTTCTAGTCTCTACAGTAGTGCTAACGGTTCCAAGGACATTATCAATCATATCCAAAAACGCGAATTTCGGTATTCGTGCGATACAAATTTCTGTCACAAATAAATGTGAAAAACCTCGTACTTGAAAACTCGCATAATGTATGTTACTGGCTTAACATCTAAGCTCATATCCAGTGAACTTCCAGGTATATTACAAAGCAAGTCACAAAATCAGACATGTCCCTAAAACATGAGGAACACAGTATGATAATCAGTGACGACGGAACGTCTGAATTTAAGGGGCCACAATGGGCTTTTCAACCCATTTCCCTCCAGTCAATGCCATAGACTTATTGCTAAAATTTATGTTTAAAGCGGGGGGGCGGTAAACCGTGCACCGGTGCCTCCCGCAAATTCCTACGCCAGTGATATAATGGTAACTAAGGAAATGAACATTCATGTGCATGCACTAGCGAACTAGAAATTAAAACCAAAACCGCAGATTGTTGAGAGCGCTGAAATGCACAGAATCAAATTCTGAAATATAGTTCCGAAATGTTTTCTTTTCATATAAGAACCCACACAAGCCCCTTTGAACTTGACCCATCGCTGCAAGCCTCGTGTGTCCTGTGATTGCACGATCCACACTGCAACCAGAGTTCGTTCCGGCCGGTAACACCTTCTTCACAATACATGCAAATATCCTCATTTTATTTCGGTAGGACACTTATGTCTTGCGCCTTTTTCCCAGTATTTTCTTGGTCTTATGTATGCGCGGCTGCTTCCTTTCTTTTCCAGGCCCTTCCGTCGCCCTTTTTGCAGGAGAGCTTGTCAGCATTATTGAGCATAATTTTCTGCGGCGATATGGTTTCCATATTTTTCTCGTTGAATTGCGTGATCATGAGTACATCATCGATAGGAGATTTTGGGTGCAATGGGGGGTCTGAGCGTGGGCAGCAGATATTTGGGCCCCCCTTTCCAAAAATCCTGGCTATATATATATATATATATATATATATATATATATATATATCTGAGATCTTGCTGTAGGCGCATCCGCATCCGGGCATCCGCGAGTTTCACGATCCAATGGATGGCTGATCCGCTGCCTTTCCGTAAAGTCGTACGCCACAGACGCGAGCTTTTCGCCATAGAAAAGTTTTGAAAGCGGACGAGCCTTTCTGCTAGGTCTTGCTCGAATTCTTCTGGGATGTTTGTCCCAGGACCTAATCTAGGAGGAGCAATGTTTTCCATTTGCCCTGATACGATGTTTTTTTCAGTCGATCTAGCAATTTTTACTTTTAGGAAAATTGTATAAAACCTAGAGAGCTTACCGGACCCAACGTTGCTCTGCGACCGACGCGCGCTAAAAGGAAGCGTGTTACACGTTTTTCCCGGTCACGGCGCTGTCAGTTTGTCCCAAACAGGGGGTGTCCGTCTTACCCACGGTGTCTGTGACCCCCACTTTCCCCTATATATAATTTGATTCGGCTTGCTGCGAGGATTCATATAGTTCAAATTGTTTTGCTCTATCTTTACTTGTTCAGATGAAATAACCAAAAACCTTCATTTACATGTTATTCCTATGACGGCATGTTTCGACCTCTAGTGACCTTAAATATGACCTGAAAAAGTCAAATATTTTCGATGGAGAAGTGGATGGGCTACCCAGCGCCGTTTACCGTTTTTGGCCACCTAGCGTGGTTCTCGAGATTTTAGGGGGGCTGGTACCCAACCCCCGTCAAAGCGAAGGTGGTTCAGACCTCCGTCAATGCGCCTGTAAAGGTCGGCCCAGGGGGCGATCGCTCCTTGGATCCGCGTCCGGTATGGGACGACGTGCATCTACGCCTTATTGGCACCAAATAAGCGTTTTTAAAACTGCTTAGAATAAAGGGCCTCACCAGGAGTGTAACTTTGTATACTTTTAGGGGTGCGTGAGCTTCCTAAAACTTTTGAAAGCACCCTTAACTTTCAAAAGCACCTCTTAAACTATTCTGCAGCATTCTAGTAGAACCTAATGCCTGATTTTGTAGCGATTAAGTAGAAAGTGCCAGAGATTCGGAGCTCTCTTGTAACCATTTATCTGGAGAAAATAATTTCGAGCTTAAAAGATTACTTAAGTAATCTGGGGGCTTCATATAACCGCATGAGGTATTATTTGGACGGCAGGAGTAACCATGGAAATTTGGTAGCTGCCACTTACGACCAAAGCCGAAAAAGCGCGTTTTCCAAAATGTTAATTGCCGTGTCGCCGTTGTCTCAGAGGCAATACCATCAAGTGCAGCTAGACTCGTCATTGTTGTTTCCTTGATCATTTCTTCCAGAAAGGAAAAAAATCACGGCTGGATTTATTTTCCAAATTGCCACGGTGCTGTAATTTCTTCCTGAATTTGCTTGGGCTGTATGTAGATCAGACCTGTCCATGGCTGCTATACGTACCAAATCAGGGTCGAAAAGGCAACATGTGGCAGCTGTGCATCTATTCAAACTTGTTTAGAAGGGGAAGGAAATCAGTGCCAATATCTGGGAAGCGTAGCTTGTGCTTAACCCTCGCCCGTCCGGGAGGAGCGTCGATGGTCTCCACAAGGGTTTTCAAGGATAGCGGAAAGACAGCGGTGCTGCGCCCCCGTACTTTGCATATCTCTTCCTTGATCAATTCCGCATCTTTAAAGAAATAAATTTGGTCATTTTAGGTTAGGTGGTCAGGCCAAGGCAAGTGACTTCATTTGAAATTAGGCTTGCATTTATGCAATAAGAAAACTAAAGTTAATTAAAGTTACTTATGATTAAGAACACGCTTAACCTAGCAATCCGACCACAATGGGCCTACCAGGTGCTACGAAATATATTACGGGCTTTTTGGAAATCAGGGACATAGTTCCATTTACGTGTCACTTCTTTAACGGAAATACACGGTAAAAACTGTGAAATGACTATATTTCGCTTCATATTGCTTAACCCTTGGCCTTCGGGAGTCGATTCGATGCCCCTCGCTAGTTTTCGCGATGACATAAAAATAGTTTGTTTTAGCCCAATGATGCGGGGAATTGTATAAAAAAACAATTTTGACACATTTTGACCAAATTTCACGTCAATTTCATGTCGTGTCACTAGGATATGACGTCATTCCTAAACCTTTGTAAGGCAATTCTGGTCCTAAAAATAAGTCTGAAAAAACCGGGCATTACTCGGCTTCTGGGGCATTCCAGGACAGATCGACCAAGGCTTGACACCACCATATCTAGGAAAAATCTGAAACTTTGTCTCCGGGGTAGTTCTGGGCCAGAAACACGCCTGTGAGAATCTTAGCCCCCTCCGACCAACGATGACCGAGTTATAGCCCAAGGCATTTTCGGGAGGTCACCTTGTAGACTCATCTTTGATGCTTCATAACTCATCAACGCATAGCTTGATTAACAAGTTTTGTATATCATTGAACTCATCTTAAACTATACTTTATTTGGAAAAAGAAAATTTCAAAATTTGAAAATTTTTGACTTTTAATTTGTTTGACCTTTTCTTTTTGACCTAGCTTGACCTTTTCGCAGTTGAAATTGCCCTTTTAGACACCTAAAACTTTTGATTCATAAAATATCTTTCAAAAGAAAAATAAAAAATGCGTTCCTTGCTATAAGTTCCAAATTTTTAGCACCTAAGGTAGGTATGCAGACGGTTTTTGACCACTGCGGTAGTACAGCCTTATGTTTAACGCCGCAAACAAAGCAATTGCTTTTGTAATCGGTTGCTTGCAATCATATGGCATTGTCTTTACGAAATTGTCATCGTGAAAGTGTCAAAATATATGAAAATTAACACGCACCCACACAAGGGGTGGGCAACCGGCCTCTTCAGGTTTCCACAGGTAGTAAAAAACACCTTCGCGCAGCGCCACCGTACTTCATGTACCTCTAACTCGAAATTTTTGCAGCTTCTGGCAAAATTTTAGGTCTGGGTCATACTAGGTCAGACTGCCAGCCCAGGTCAAGAGACCTAACCTCGAAAACAACTTTGGGAGGTGCATCAATAATATCAAATCTAGCCTATCGTGGTTAGATTCACATTACATAGTCAGGTTGCCGAGCAAGATCATTTTTCGTAGCAGGATTTCTATGTCGATAACCGGGAGCAGGGTCAGGGTCATGATCTTTCCATTAGAAATGCATGGGGCAATTGGTAAATTTTGATAACTTGAGAGAATTAAGAATTGTCGAGAATTGCGATGGAGGTTTTATTTTTACGTTGTAGTGTCTGACTTGCCACTGCAGTTTGATTAATATTCTTTTTACCATACAGACCTAAGCCTGGCTCTAGGTCAAAGCAGGTTAATTTTGACATTTGACTAGGCAATATTATAAGATACATAATCCGTTTGGGCTCAACAAGAGTGTTCCAATGGTGCTGAAAATTTCTTTCTATGGCTCTCCTCTGTCACCTATTATGCCACAAAATTTAGGTTTCCACTTAGTTCCTGTAAGAAATACTGTGACCTCGAGCAAAATCAAATGTGACACGACCAAACGATTGTATGTAACATATTCGGTAGTGATTAAGACTGGCTGTTTAGCGGTATCACTCCCAGTGCACTGTGTCATTATTCATCTGGGATTCTGGGATCCGTGTCAGCTATGAAATGATCACCTTGTAAAAATATTATGAGGCAACCTGTTCAAGTGACCAAGTCGAATGCGTTACAATTTCAGGACATTTTGTCTCATATATGAGCAAATTAAAATTACTTTTTGGGAATGAACGCCTTTCAGACACGTTTATTTACATCGCATGAATCCTCTCAAACGTATGCTGTGCTGCACTGGGTCACCTTGTATCGATATTAATTTTTCCAACTCCAGGAACGATGTAATTGTGTGAGTTAGTGGTGCCCATAGGATAAGTTATACTTGTTTCAATTATGGATAAAGCCGCGACATCTTTGTAAATTTTCATTTAAGGCTCAAAGGTCCATTATTAATAGGTTCATTTGCCCTCGTCTCCCTCGAAACAATGGATCCCTTGCTATCACTTTTAATGACTGCAATTCTTATTTTTATAAATAATGTCCAAGTTGTTGCCAGTTCAGTTTTAGGAGTAGGTGTCTCACTAGAGTCATCAAGGGACTTTTTACGGAGACCCCGACCCCACCACTCAAACGAGCAACTCCCACGATGAAGTATTAATCAAGGAACCAAAGTTGAAAGTCCCACAAGGCATAACGACGACCGTCTACCTCAGGTTACCCCCCTTCACCAGTCAGTTGCCAGCTGGCCTTCAGTATTTACGGTACCTACCACCTCCCAGTTGACCTAAATTTTTTTCCAGAAGTCGCAAAATGTTGTGTTAGAGGTACATGGAGTACAATGGCGCTGCACGAAGGTGATTTTTTACTACCTGTAGAGACCTGAGGAGGCCGGTTGCCCACCCCTTCAGATGGGTGCGTGTTAATTGTCATAAATTCTGACACTTGCATGATGAAAATTTCGTAAAGACAAAGCAATATGATTGCCAGAAACCGATTACAAAAGCAATCGCTATGTTTGCGGCGTTAAACATAAGGCTGTACTGCCGCAGTGGTCAAAAACGGTCTACATACCTACCTTCGGTGCTAAATATTTTGAGCTTATAGAAGGAACGCATTTTTTATTTTTGCTATCGAAAGATATGTTATGAATCAAAATGTTTGAGGTGTCTAAAATGGCAATTTCAACTGCGAGAAGGTCAAGCTAGGTCAAAAAGAAAAGGTCAAACAAATTAAAAGTCAAACATTTTTTTTAATTTTGAAATTTTCTTTTTCAAAATAAAGTATAGTTCAAGACGAGATCAATGATATACAAAACTTGTTAATCAGACTATGCGTTGTTGAGTTATGAAGCATCAAAGATGAGTCTACAAGGTGACCTCCCGAAAATGCCTCGGGCTATAACTCGGTCACCGTTGGTCGGAGGGGGCTAAGATTCTCACAGGCGTGTTTCTGGCCCAAAAATACCCCGGAGACAAAGTTTCAGATTTTTCTAGACATGGTGGTGTCAAATTGAAATATTTTTGGTCGTTTTGTCCTTGAATGCCCATTCTAGAAAAGCTAAATCAAGTTTCTAGACAGCATTCGAAGGCTTCTGAAAAGGCAATCTGGAATATGCCATTCATTTTAAGGCCAAATCCGTAACGAAGGCACCAGAGGTCCCCAAAGGTCAGAAAAGGTTACCGTTTTAGAAACTTTTGTTAGCTATAACTCATGAACGGGACAAGATGCAGTGATGAATTTGGTATCATAGTGACGAGCATCACCCAAGGATTCGAACGGTATGCAACCTCACTTGCCCTTGACCTAAAGTTATGTAAGGTGGTCTAACCTAATGACCTTGAACTGCGTTCAGGGTCAGGTATGACCTTAAAAGGTCATTCCGCATATTGTGGAACCGCTTGGGTCAATATAAACACATTGACACCTCGGCCTTTATTCTAGGTCTATTGATTCCCGAATTATAAGGGATTTCTAAGTGTATCAAAATTTCACAATTTTGGACCTCACAAGGTCACTATAGTTAACCTAGGGTAAAAAATATTGTGTTCCGTCGGAGAGTTGAGGTCACGGGCAAAACGCTGGGCTTTAATGCGTCTTTCCACCTATCTTAGCTTTCAAACGGCTGGGGATCGAATTGATCCCCGGTAGAGTAAGGGAGTAAAATACCTCCAGTAGAGCAGGGATTAAATAGCTTTCTATTCGCGTACTAGAAGTATATTGGGCCACCCCATAGGTCCAACTTGACATGTTTGATCTGAGACCTCTGTAAGGTCATTGGGGACTGTTCAAGCCTTTTTCAGACATGGGTTCGCAGGAAAACCAGACAACTTCGCAGTTGCAGGGCAACTTGGCAGGAAATTATGATGGATAATTCACTTTCGTACCATTTCGCTTTGATTGTCATTACGAGTCGATTGGTATGCATATAGATTATGTCAGAGTCAGACCAGATAATGCTCTTGGCCTGACCGTTTGTTAGGTTATTCTTCGATTTTTACACAGCATGTTCATACCATACATAATTTGATTGACCGGAACGAGAAGATTTGCCTACATTATGGGTCTAGCTTATCCCTTGCCTCGGTGGCGGGTACGAGCCACCTTCGCCCTGGTGGGGTGCTAAAAAAGACCCCCACGATCTAAAAAACTAAGAGAGCTAGAAAAAGCGCAAAACGGCAATCGAAAGCTATTCAAAAATTATATCGAAAATATTTCGGTCATTTTTCTCTTCAGGTCAATATCAAGGTCACAAGAGGTCAAAATCGCTAATATGAGGTGTACTAAGAAAACCTCATACATCTCAGAAACTATGATAGCTAGGAACATTTTAACACCATTTGAAAGCTCTTGGGTTGATATTTCATTACACTTCAAATGATTTTCGGGTCAGGTCAAAGCCTAGGGAACTACAGGTCACTGAATATTGGGAATGTTCTTGGGAATGTCCATAGCCACCCATGCATAAGAGTGTTTCCTTTTTCGCTACTAACTTCCAAAACAAGCAAGATGCAGCCATAGCAATCCTCTCCTCAAAACGAATCAAATGATATATAATATTGCAATGCCAGGTCAACTTTAAAAATTTGACCTGACCCAGGTCAACAGTCTGACCCAACTTGATCTGGTATAGTAATGATGTATATCATTTGACTTTCAGTGAGTATAAAACACTTTGGTGACAAAATAAAAGTTCTATCTTTGTTTATTCAAAATTTATAGAGTAAAACACCAAAACATGCTTATTTGACCTAAGGTGAACTTTCAAAGGTCACAAGTCAAACTTTAGGCATAAACTTCAGAAATGGGCTATGAGCATGTCGTAACCGATTTTTGAAGTTGATTCCATCCATACTTACTGAGAAAAGCTCATTTCCTATGTATTTAAAATGGGGAGGTCATGCTCTACACATGACTTAAGGTCACCAATATAAAAATCCCGGAGCATATGTTGTAGCTCCTGGTGGGCCCAATATGTGGTATGAGTTTCAACTTGATCGATTAACCCTCTTTTTAGTTATCGATTACCCCTCTTTTTAGTTTTAGCCCCCCTTAAGATCTCGAGAACGGTAGGTAGCGAAAAAACGGTAGACGGCGTTGGGTAGTCCACCCAATTTTCCATCGAAAATACTTGAACCGTTTTTTTCAGGTCAAATTTAAGGTCACGAAAGGTCAAAACATGTCGTCCTAGGGATAACATGTAAATGAAGATTTTTGGCCATTACATCTGAACAAGTAGGTAAAGATAGAGCAAAATGACATCAAATGTATGAATCCTTGCAGCAAGCCGAATCGAATGATATATAGTTTGACTTTGCTAGTTCAAATCAAGGATTTGACCTGACCTGAGGTCAGATCAAGTTCAAATTGTATAAAATGCATATCAGTAGAACTGCAAAGACAAGGCGAATCTAGTGCAGCTAAAATAAATGCTTTATCACTATCCGTTACTGAGTTTTTCATTCAAAACCATTTTTCCCATGTATTTCCAATGGAGAGGCCATAGCTCGTACCTGGCCTTAGGTCATCGGTATCAAAAATATCGGAACATATTTTAGAGCACTCGGTGGGCCCATTATTTAATATAAGTTTCAATCGGATGAGTTCACCCTCTTTCGATTTATGTTATCTTAAACTTTTTTTGAGGTCGGGTCACTTGACCTGTACTAGTGACCTGACCTGAGATGACCTAACCTTAAAATTTTCACAGAAGTTGTAAAAATGATGAGAGAAAGGTATGCCAATTACGGCGGCACTACGTGCCGCCGTTTTTGTGCTATCTCCGAAAAACCCGAGGGGGTGGGTACCCGCCCCCGTCAATGCGCGTGTTAAACCAGGTGCGTCGGAACGTTTTTAAAAGTCAGAGGGGGCATATGCGGCCATGTGTTCTCCACCCAGCCAACAAGAGCTTATGTGAGCCCCTACACGATTTTTAAGACACCAGAAATTGCCGTTTTAAAACTGTACATTCCCTTTATCATACAACGTTAGGCTCTTAGGAGAAAATGTCTTGTCTATCACAAATCACGTCGGCACTTGAAGCTACCCTTATCAAATCAGTGTTCAAAGCTCTGTTCGTCCAACAACAATGTAATGCCATGAATAAGCCTTTAATGGCGATGAAATGCAAACAATAACACTTGATAGGTAGCCGATTTTCTGCGTACAAATTTTGTGTTTCCGAAAAATACACCAAAATCTCCTAGTTTCACCACGTTTGCAACTTTTCGACCTGTGACTTTTTGATGAGCAGGAAGCTTAACACGCACCCACCTGGGGTGGGGGCGAAATTCGCCCCCCTCCTGGTTTTCCCAGATAACGCAAAAAACGAAGAGAAGCAGAACAACGAAACTTATAGCACCTTATCCCTGATCAATTTTACACAACTGACCAAATTTTTAGGTAAGGTCATGGCAGGTCAAGGAGCTATTCAAGGTCAAGTGACCCGACCTCAAAGCCTAAAATCACGAGTTTGAAGCGGTGCCCAGGGCTCGTCAGTGAATGGATCAGTATGAAACTTTCACATATGATAAGGTCATTAGGGTCTAAAAATCTGCTATCTCAGAATTTCGATACTGTTGACCTAAAGTGGGGTCAATTTTTTGGTCACCCATTATAAGTCTACGGTGAAAAGTATAATGGGCTAGTTTTCCGTAAATACTGAATAGATGAAGCTGAAAATCCTCAACCGTCTATTCTTATCACGATCTTGACCATAAAGCTGATGTTTTGAGCATCTGACCTCTCAAAGGTCATGTCAGGTCACAGGAGCATAGAGTGATTGTTTTGCCAATAGCTTGCCACTGAATTAAGATAATGCTCCCATTCTGCTTGCATTGTGCTTGTATTGTCGCGGGGAGTCGATTTATATGCAACATAACCATACCAGGTCACTCTGTAACCCTGACCTAGCTCAAGGTCAGGTCATTTTCACTCTTTTGACCTAGAAAGGTCATATTAGGGGAGACCAGGGCAAAACGGACACCCTAAGTGTTTTTCTAATATAGCAAGCTCAATAGCGGGCCGAAAATTTTGAGCTATACACCCTGATGTAGCCTAATGAATTGTGTCTCTAATGTAAGAGTATCAACTTAAAAAATTAATTTGGTAAAACATTGCAGTAAAACATATAAGATAATGTTTTTTATCCGTTTTGCCCCAGCCCTGGGGCATAATGGTTTTCAGGAAGGGGCAAAACGGAGACCGTATGACCTGCTGTCATTTGACTTTGCCCGGGCACCCCCAAAGATATATAAATCCACATCCCTGCCAGCCTGTGTCATATGGGGAAAAACAATATTTTCGTTAAAGCGTCAACATCTATTAACTGAGTGAAAATTTTAACCTGCTTTCATTTTGGTACAAGACTGCCCCCCCAACCTGGACCCGCCCCTGCCTTTTTCTCGCTGTTTCTTTGACCTTTATACAATAACAAACTACATAGCACATTATCCTAAGTGATTGGGGCAAACCAGACCATCAGAGCGTTTTACACCATTAGTTCATTTTGCCCCTTTCGTTTTACCCCATAGCTACTCCGATTCAAGTTTTTAAGTGTCGGAAAAAATAGAAGGTTTTGAGATTTGAAATTACCCTTACCGTAAGCCTACATTGCTACTTATTCAGACATATCACCATCAGAACTGAACTCAGTTTGTCACTTGAAACACAAAGATTTAAAACTTGTAAATTTCGTAATACTTCCAGGAAAGTCCTCTCCAGCCAGCCCACGTCGAAATGATGTCTGACGATGATAACTGACAATACACACGCTATATTATGATGTCATTTGTCTAAAGCAGTAGCTCATCTCCTAAAATCTAGATAGAAACACCAGTAGCATACCGAAATAGCGAAAATCCATTTTGCCCCAAAGTACGTTTTTCCCTGGTCTCCCCTATACATCATTCGATTCGCCGCGATAAGAGAAATCCAATGACGTATAAACATTTGCTCTAGCTCCCCTGAGGACAGATCTAGAGAGAGAAACGTACACTGTTCTGTTGTAAGCCTATGGAACCTTTTTTGACCTATGCTGACCTCAATATTGACCTGCCATAAAAATTCTTGGTATAAAAATTATTTGTCTTGTCAAGAGCTTTCGAACACCTTCCGTAATTTTTCTTTAGCTTTCGTGGGAAATGAGATACGGAGGGGGCGAAAACACCCCTAGCGGGCCGCGTCATGCCAGGGACCCCAGCGGGGCGTGTGTTAAAGCATAGGAGCAGAAACTATTGTGAAGTTGTGGGACTAAAGGGTCGTCGACGTCAGTGGGGCCAAAGATGACCCGAATTTTCTCTTGATTTGTTACCAAAAACAAGATACGGAAACAACTGGAAAATGGTGGGCACTGCCCCCACAGTCCGAAAGTTAACACGCGCATTGACGGGGGTCTGAGCCACCTTCGCATTGACGGGGGCGGGTACCCGCCCCCCTAAGATCTCGAGAACCGCGGTAGGTAGCGAAAAACGGTAAACGGCGTTGGGTTGCCCATCCACTTCTCCATCGAAAACATTTGAACCATTTTTTGTAACGTCACATTTAAGGTCACGAGAGGTCAAAAACAGCCGTCATAGGGATAACATGTAAATTCAGTTTTTCGGCCATTACATCTGAACAAGTAAAGATAGAGCAAAACGACTTAACTATATGAATCCTCTCAGCAAGCCGAATCGAATGATATATAATTTGACTTTGCTAGGTCAAATCAAGGATTTGACCTGACCTGAGGTCAGGTCAGGGTCAAATTATATAAAATGCATATCATTAGTACTGCAAAGCCCAGGCGAGTCTAATGAAGCTAAAATAAATGCTCTATCACCATCCGTTACTGAGTTATTCCGTAAAAAACATTTTTCCCATGTATTTCCAACGGAGAGGTCATGCCTCGTACCTGACCTTAGGTCATCGATATCAAAAATACCGGAACATATTTTAGAGAGCTCGGTGGGGCCATTATGTGATATTAGTTTCAATCGGATAAGTTCACCCTGCTCCGACTTATGCATTCTTAAACTTTTTTTGAGGTCGGGTCACTTGACCTGTACTGGTGACCTGACCTGAGATGACCTAACCTAAAAATTTTCACAGAAGTTGTAAAAATGATGAGGGAAAAGGTATGCCAAGTACGGCGGCGCTACGCACCGCCGTTTTTCTGCTATTTTCGAAAAACCCGAGGGGGCGGGTATCCGCCCCTCCGTCAATGCGCGTGTTGGCTGCAGCCGCCACCACGGTTTTCAGGCCTAGTTGTGGCTTAAAGTATGTCTAGTCACTGGCAGATCGGGGGAGGGAGGCATTAGGGCTATCGTCCCCCCAAACGCTCAAACTAAAGGGCCAAAATATATTGTGGTCCGCGGGCGAACAGTATGGCGTGCAAATAAAGCAAGAAAGAAGTCATTAGAGATGTTTCGACAAAGTTGTGAAGGTTTACCCCTTTATCATGTTTTTCATTCCGTAACACCGCCAGTAAAATTGTATGGGTCGTCTAAGAAAAGGCTCCCCTAAACATCTTCACAGTTACACCCCTGGGCCACACATATAAAAATCCTGGATACGCCTATATAGGCGTATCCAGGATTTCCAAACAGGAGGGGACACCTTTCTAGGAGAGGCCGACATCCGGACAAGGGGGCACCACTCGGATCAGAGGCGCCACTTTTGGCTGGCAAAAGTCATCACATGGGTACCAAATCCTATCGGTGGGCGCCGATTTTCGCATCCTGGGGGAATGGGAAGCAAAATTTCAGGGATCCTCGAGGGGCAATCGAGGGTGCCTTCCCCAACAGGATCCGGAAAATGGGCCCCCTGGTCTGGGGTCCCCTCAGGGCAGCCGCCACAAAATTTTTACAGGGGGGACCCGGGGTGGTGCTGACCGGGGAGGCAAATTTTGAGCAATCACCTGATATTACGGTACCTGACAACATTGGTGACGACGGACCCAAAAATTGGGGGACTTCCCCTGGTTTACCAACAGGGGGGACACGTCCCCCCCGTCAGGGGCGGACGCAGACCCGAGTTTGGTGGGCCAAACCCATCTGCCTCTCCTCCTAGGGAAGGGGAGGGTGGGACGTGCAATTCGGGCGCTCGACACTTCTCCAAGTACATGATCGCTATCCTAGAGGGGGGGGTTAGAGCGAATTTTGCTCTACAGACCTAATGTAAACACATTTAAAAATAATTATCCGGCCTTTGGGGCAGGGGTGTAACTTTCCCAAAATCTTTGGGGGTGCTCAGCCGGTGGGGGGCGGCACCCCATAGGGGCGGCAGCGTTGCGGGGCCGGCACCCTTTTATTGCACCAAATCTGTTATTCATCACTTTTTTGCGCCTTTTATGCACAGGGAACATTCTATTTTAAGTTGGACAGGTATTCTACAGCTTTTTCAAACATGTTTGCTTTTTAGGCAATATCCAAAAGCTACATATACGTCTTAAAAGAATCCAATCTGAGTTGTAAATTTATTCACGGTTGAAGTATATAGGTTTGCGGGATTAAATGTTACCTTTGGAATGGCATAGTGAATGAATATTGAAATGAAAGCAAATAATTTAGCACTACGGAAAAGAGAGCACAAACACTGGTAGTGCTCCAAGCAATGCGTGTACTGTTCCGAAAATATTAATAAATATGGCAGCTCCACGGTACCCGTGCATGCCCTTTATTTTTGCCCTAACGCCCTTTATTTTTTGCCCTAACACACAGCGGCGGTAAGATTCAGTGCTGCAGTGATGAGCCCAGGGCGGCAGTTATGGACTAAGAACGGCACAGATAAGGATGTAATTGATAAGCTGGGGGCGACAGTGACTGGCCCGGGCGGCAAGAAACAGGGTAAAGTCATAGTCGAGGGCGGCAGTGATGAGCCAGGGGCAATAGCTATGAATTGGAGCGTTGCAAATCAGAGTGGAAGTGATAAGGCGATGGAGGCAGTGATGACTCGGGGGCGGCAGTTATGAACTAGGGGCGGCACGAATCAGGGCGGAAGTGATAGGTTTGGGAGGGGGCGGCATTGATTAGCCGGGGGTAGCACGCGGGGATGGCACTGGTGAGCTACTGGCAGTAGTGATGAGCCGGGTGCTGTTTGAATCAGGGCGGCAGTGATAAGTCAGGACTGGCACAAATCGGGGTGGCAGTGATAGGCAGGAGGCGGCAGTGATGAACCATGGCGGCATAAATCAGGGTGGTAGTGATGAACTGGGGGCGACACGAATCACAGTGGTAAGACGGAGGCTGCATGAATCAGGACAGCAATGCTGAGCCGGGGGCGACACATGTATTGGGGTGCTCAAATTATAATTGGGGGTGCTCGCACACACCAAATAGGTAAAAAATTCACTCCTGGCTGAAACTAAATCAATAAAAGCACGGCAGCAGTGGTCTGCCATTTACTCGGTTTGGGGAATTCCTCCAATAGGCAAACAGATAACAATTAGACGATAGCGGGCTGCTGTTTGCTTTCTGGAAGGGTGTTAGAGATTCCTGCTGATAAATTGTGCTGACAGCAGGGCCTAAGTTTGACCGGTTTTGAGGGCCATGACCGAATTATTCTCCTCGGTAGTGATAAACCAGGGGCGGCCGTGATCAGCCGGAGGCGGCAGTGAAGATTCGAAGGGGGAAGTGTCTAACCAGGGGCCGCTCATATATGGGTTGATTTAAAACAGGGAGCTAGGGGCGGCGTGAATCAGGGCAGCAATGATTAATCAGGGCGGCAGTGATGAACCAGGGGAGACAGTGATCAGCCAGGGGGCAGCAATGATAAACCAGGGGCGGCAGCGATAAGTCGGGGCGACAAGCATTTGGATCAAAATATGCCGGGGACAGCATCGATGAGCCAGAGGTGGCATGAATCAGGGCAGCAGTGATGAACCAGGGGTGGTAGTGATCAGCCGGTAGACGGTCTATCATCATATTTAACCCTCGTCCCACCGGGGGGCCATCGATGGCCCCCCTAAGGTTTTTCCGGGATAGCACAAAAACGACGAGGCGCAGCACCACGTTTGAGGGCTCTACCTCTCACTGCATCATTTTCCCATCATCCCTGAAATTTTTACCCCGGGTCACCTAAGGTCAGGTCACCAGACGAGGTCAACCAAGGTCACCTCACTTCAACTTTAGAGCTCTGTAAGAGCTACATTTCAAAGTCGATCGATTTGAAACTTCCTACACTTCATGAGCCCTCCAGGGTCTACAAGGTGTATATCCGGGATTTTTCGATTTCGTGCCCTGAGGTCAGGTCACGAGGCGACCTCTCCCATTGGAAAAGCATGGGGAAAACCTGTTTCATGATATAAAAGCCCCAAAAATGATTGCAAGTACTCAGACTGCTCGGAACAGCGTTTTTGGACACCCTTTCACGGATCCCATGGGTCATATTTACCCTTTGACTTTTCCAAGGTCATCCGAGGTCACCAGAGGTCAAAAACAGTATTTTGACAATAACTTTTGACCTAATTAAGCTAGAGCGATAAAACAAACACCATCGTGTTTGTCGTCTTGTCACTGGCTTTCATTTAATATACGGCAAGGTCACTTTTTGACCTTCGGTGACCTCAGGTCATATTAGGTCACGAGGTGACCTCTGGAGGTCAAACCACTGGCAGGAGGTCTCTACGTACCACTTAGCGGAAAAAGTACTGGCAATTTCCTATCAAATGTACTTTACCAGGCCTCAATAGCTCTAACGACATAAGAGTTATGACCAGTTTGTCATTGCATTTTTAGTGAAAATAGCCGATATTGACCTAATTTGACCTCTGGAGGTCAAACCATTGACCTGAGCACTAAAACATGCAAAGTAATTTCTTACTGAATTCACACGAGCTTTCTATTGCACTTTGCAGATTTGCGCTAACGCCCATATTTTCGGAGATAGAGGGGGGCCATCGATGGCCCCCCGGTGGGGGCGAAGGTGGCGCCGGACCCCCGGTGGGGCGCGGGTTAAGGTATTAGGGCGCGCTGTCATCTAGGGTCATACGACGCCCATAACAATAAATAAAATACATAAATAGGACATTTCTGCAAGAGTTTCAACAAGTAAGGGGGAACCAGGTCCTGTTGTGAAAATTGTATCCGAAAAATATATAAAATACATATAAAAAAATGCTGTAAAAATGGAATAAACAATTTAACATGACAGACTAAGGTCAGCGACTGGGTAACATGGAACTTGACGTTATATAAAACCTGAAAGACTACTAGGATAAAAGTATGAAATGAACACGCGCATTGACGGGGGCGGGTACCCACCCCCTCGTGGTTTTCGGAGAAAGCATCAAAACGGCGGCGCGTATCGCCGCTGTACTTGGTATACCTTTTCCTGATCATTTTTACAACTCTTGGCAACATTTTTAGGTTAGGTCACCAGTACAGGTCAAGTGAGCTGACCTCAAAAAAACGTTTAAGATAGCATAAGTCGGAACAGGGTGAACTTATCCGATTGAAACCCATATCACATATGGGCTCACCAAATTCTCTAAAACATGTTCCGGTATATTTTATATCGATGACCTAAGGTCAGGTACGAGTCATGACCTCTCCATTGGAAATACATGGGAAAAAATGGTTTTAACACGCGCATTGACGGGGGCGGGTACCCGCCCCCTCGGGTTTTTCGGAGATAATAGAAAAACGGCGGCGCGTGGCGCCGCCGTACTTGGCATACCTTTTTCCCTCATCATTTTTACAACTTCTGTGAAAATTTTAAGGTTAGGTCATCTCAGGTCAGGTCACCAGTACAGGTCAAGTGACCCGACCTCAAAAAAAGTTTAAGATAGCATAAGTCGGAGCAGGGTGAACTTATCCAATTGAAACTCATATCACATAATGGCCCCACTGAGTTCTCTAAAACATGTTCCGGTATTTTTGATATCGATGACCTAAGGTCAGGTACGAGGCATGACCTCTCCATAGGAAATACATGGGAAAAATGGTTTTTACGGAATAACTCATTAGATTACTTATTTTAGCTGCATTAGACTCGCCTGGGCTTTGCAGTTCTAATGATATGCATTTTATATACTTTGACCCTGACCTGACCTCAGGTCAGGTCAAATCCTTGATTTGACCTAGCAAGGTCAAATTATATATCATTCGATTCGGCTTGCTAAGAGGATTCATATAGTTCAAGTCGTTTTGCTCTATCTTTACTTGTTCAGATGTAATGGCCGAAAAACTGAATTTACATGTTATCCTTATGCCGGGCATGTTTGTGCGTGACACCAAAATGACACCCACTTGCATTTGGCACATGCTTCTCTCAATTCGGGGTCTCAAATTGTCTCAAATCCATGTTGAAGGTATGGGAGGCAGTATCAATTCAGTCTCAAATGTTTCAAACTCGTGCACTAACAATGGGCCAATTGCGACCATTTGATACTGCATTTGAGACAGTTGAAACGCCGGCAGTCTTAAATGAGCTTTCCTCTACCGCCACCAGGGCGGCGGCTGTGCAGGCGTGCACCCAGCATGCGTCGGCAGCGTGCCGGGCGACAGCGGTGGTGACGAGACGGAGGGAGGGGGTGGAAAGGAAAGTATTGACAAGCTTGCCCGCGCAATTGCAACCGTGCGTTGCTTCTAGCTGAAGCCGCTGTCAAGTGCTAGCATCAAAGCCTCGGGTGAGCTGCGCTGAACCATTGGTAGCAATCAATTTCGGTACATTAATGTTACTTGCCCATCGACAGGCAGTGGCGGATCAAGAAATCATCGGGTGGGGAGGGCTAGTGGGCCCGAGCCTCACCCGCCAGTACCTCGAGCAGCCCCTCGCCTATGTATTAAGTATAGGAGCTCGGACATTTCGGGAGGGGGCTTGAGCCCCCCTCCCCAAGCCCCTATGTATTCACCATGACTGTCGACTGGAATATTGGCAACATCTTCCCGTATGGAATCATGGGCTTACAATTAATTTTTCTAACGTATTCAATTGGTTCCATCCGTACTGAGCAAGGTTACCAGCGGCAACTAGTTTCGTAGTGTTGAGTAAGGTGATGGGGTGAAGGGTACCATAAGTCCTCCCCCTCCCCGAGGAAGAGGGGTGAAGCAAACGCAACGTGGATTAATAATTAATGAAAAACAGCTTTTGGCTTCAAATAGCTATGGTCTCAACATTCTTCAAGCCTATCTTAGTACCCATTGCCTCGCTTCATTAATTTATCGTAATAAAATATAATCAACCACGCTAACTTGGAACACCGTTTCCTGGCATTGGCAGATACAATGGGGGGGGACTAGGCGATCTCAAACCCCCGAAATTTCAGAGTGCTTATAGTTAATGCATAGGCGGAGGCTGTTCCGAGTGGTGGGGGAGGGGCTCCAGCCCTCTAGTTCACCCCCACCTCGAAATGTTGTCCTGAATCCGCCACTGTTTCTGGGTTAATAGAGACACGTAAATGCTTCAAATTTTTCAATGGACGAAGCCAAAACTCTGCACTTGCTTCAACTCATTGGCGGACGCGGGGGGGCATTCCGGCCATGGCTTCCAAAGCGCTAGAGGGGTGGGGCCAAAATATCTTTCCCCCCAAACGCCGGAGAAGTTTTTGAAAAAATTGTTTACACTAGGTCTGCAGAGCAAAAAATCTTCGCTCCCCCACCCCCCCGAGAGCGGTCATGTACTCGGAGATGTAGCTTATACTAGGTTTGTCGAGCACTGGTAAAAGGTGTTTACACTAGGTCTGTAGAGCAAAAAAATTCGCTCCCACCCCCCGCCCCCCAAGGAGGACAGAGGCAGACATGGGTTTAGCCCCCTCCCCCAAAACTCGGGTCTGCGTCGCTTAAACTTATATTTATCCCTACCGTGGCCACACGTTACACTAATGCTCGTAATATTAAATAAGGTGGCGGTGCTTTCCCCTCCCCCCTTCTTCCTCTCCCAGAAGCTAAGGACGCAACAAAACGCTATAAGATTAGATTCGATAATAAAGAACAGCCTCCGGCTTCTGTCTACCGTTTGAATAGTTGTGAAGCGTATTTTTATACCCTATCCCTGTTTCAAGATTTTTCCGTATTAAAACTGTATTAAACACGCCAGCCTGCACCATAGTTAATGGGTTAATAAAGACGTGTCAAGGCTTGAAATATTGCTGTGGACGTAGCTAAAGCTTTGCACCCAGTTTGAGTTAACACACCCTGGTCAAGAGCCCATAGGTTTTGAGGAGCATGACCACAAATTGCACTCAGTTTCGTAACTGTGAGATAAGCTGGGATGACATTGGTTAACCCACAGGCCAGTTGTCAGGCGCGGCGCCTAGGAATTTCGCAGGGCGGGGGCAGACCCGGGCTGGTGCTGAGCCGGGGGAGGCAAATTTTGAGCATATTCGGGACCTGTCAGTATTAATGACGATGGACTCAAAAATTTAACAGGGGGACGTCCCCCTGGTTGACCAACAGGGGGGACGTCCCCCCGTCCCCCGCTTTTGGTGTCAATGCCAGGGGTTAAAACAACTCTGCAGGGTTAAATATATAATGAAGAGCAGCCTATGAGTTCTATTGCCCTATTCCTTGAGCATTTTTGAAGCATATTTAAATAACCATAACCGTGTTAATTATTGTATCGCAATAATGCTGTAAGGAACACGTCAATTCGTAGCATGGTTATTAAATACTAGTACGACGTCGAAATTTCGAGCGCCCATAGCCAAAGCCTTGCACGCAACTGTAGTAAAATTGCGTTGGTCTAGATCTGATGGGCTTTCGATGAGCATAACGAGAATTTGCATTGCGTTTCCCAATGTTAATCTAGACTCGGGGTAGCATATCTCCTCCCCACCCCGAGACCAATGGTTAAACAAAATTTTGCAGATATGCATAGATTATTTGAGAAAAACTCTTACGTTCATTTGATATCCATTATAGCTTTCTTGAATCACAAATCAATGCCTCTAATGCTGTTTGGCTGCTTTAACTGTGTTTTAACTGTATAAACCCTGCAACATGGATCACTGTTCCGGGGTTAAAAAAGACACGGAGAGCTTTGCAATTTTGTGTGAAGGTAGCCAATGCTATGCTCTTAGTTTGAGTAAAATTTCATTGTTCTGGAGCGAATGGAATTTGGGCGAGCAGGGCCACAACATTGACCGCTTCTGCAAATGCTGAATGAGGTCGGGAGACCATATCGTCACGCCCAGATGCCAGGGGATAAACCAAACGTTGCAAAGTTGATATCATAATAAAGACCAGCCTACTAGCTTGATCTGGTAACTTTCTGTGCACTGTTTAAGCTCATCCTCCTACTCCATAGCCCTGTTTCATGATTTTGCCGTATTAAAGCTTTATTTAAAACAGCACCTTGCAACATCACTGCTGGGTTAATTAAGACACGTAAGGCCTTGGAATTTTGCGTGAATGTAACCAATGATCTCCACTTTCTTTTACTAAAACTACATGGTTCCAGATCTGAAAGATTTTTTGAGAGCAGGGCCACTATATTGATTCTTCCTGCTAATGCTAAATAAGGTTTGGGGCAGCTTTATCCTCCCCCAGAGGCCATTGGATAAACACAACGCTACAGGGATTACAAGATAATGGAGCATATACTCTAACCTGCATCTATTTACTGTTTGAGCATTCTTGGAGCTTATCTTACCACTTAGCCCTGTTCCGAAATTTTATCGCATTAAATATGTGTCCAACACGCAAATTCGTAAAACCGTTCCTAGGTTATTGAAGACCCATGGGGCGTTGAAATATTGAGAAAATGTAGTCAAAGCAATTTACTTAGCTCGAAGAAAATAACATTGACTAAACATGATATGCTCTTGGTGAACAGAGCAGCAAATTGCAGTACGTTGCAATTGTTAAATAAGGTTCTGGTCAGCTTATCTTCCCTTCCATTTAGCGGTGGTTCCATAAAACTCCACAAACACATGGATGATTTAAAGCCAACCATCAAATTCATCTGATACCCATTATAGCTTTATTGAAGGATATATTAATGTCTGTAATGCCGTTTGAGTGTTTTACCGTGTTAATACCGCATTAAACACTGAAATTTGCAACATTGTTCCGGGGAAATAAAGATGCGGATACCTTTGATATTTTGCGAGAACGTAGCCAATGTTGTTTATTTAGTTTGAGGAAAAGTGCAAAGGTTCTAAAGATGATAGTATTTTGGCGAGAAGGGCCACAGTATGGCTGCTATGGATACTGTACTGCTGCTGCTAACGTTACTCGTAAATAAGGTTGTCTGATCCGTATCTCCTCCAGAATACCAGGGGTTAAACCAAACGCTACAGATTGGATTTTGTCATGGAGAACCGTTGACCAGCTTTATCTGGTAATTTTTGAGCATTTTGAAGCATATTTTCATCCCCATAGCAATGCTTCATGATTGTGCCGTATTAAACCTAAATTAAATACGCCAACCTGCAACATCGCTGCTGGGCTAATACCCACGTGTAGAGCTTATACCTTTTTCGTGAAGGTAGCCAATGATCTGGACTTAGTTTTGGTATCACTTCATTGTTCTAGATCTGATAGGTTTTTGGTTGGCATGGCCACAATGTTAACTACTTTTACAATGATAAATAAGGTTCTCGCAGCTTATCCTCCTGCCACAGGCCAGGGGTAAAATACAACGCCACAAAGACACCGTTTATCTAAAACAAGCTTTTAGCCTCATTTCATATAAATTTCAGTTTTCTTGGAGCATATCTTGATGCCTGTAATGCTGTTTGACTGTTTTTTACCGTGCTAAAACCGTATTTATTAAACACCACAACTTGCAGCATCGTCCCTGCGTAATAAAGGCGTTTAGAGCGCGGAAATGTTGAGCGAAGGTGGTAAGAGACATGTACTTAGCTTGAATAAAGCTACAACGTTCTAGATCTGATTGGTTTTTAACGAGAATGGCCATGATATTGACTTTTTCTGCTAATGGTAAAGAAGGTTGGGGGCTGCTTATTACATTCCCCTACAGGACAGGGGTCAAATAAAACATTGGCGGACGCAGGGAGGGGGCATTCCAGCCATGCCCCCAAAGCGCTGGAAGGGGGCCAAACTATCTTTTTCCCCCAAACACCGAATAATTTTTTAAAAGGTGTTTACCCCAGGTCTGTCAGGCAAACAAATCTTCGCTACCCCATCCCCGCCCAGGCGGAGCAATCTTGTACTTGGAGAGGTAGCTTATACTAGGTCTGTCGAGCACCCAAATTGCACGTCCCCCTCCCCCCAGGAGGAGAGGCAGACATGGATTTGGTCCCCCCAAAACTCGGTTCTGCGTCCGCCCCTGAATAAAACGAGACAGAGACACTTGTGGTATGTATTTACAGCGAAGCTTAACTTCATTTCATTTCAATTTAAGGTTTCTCGAAGCATATATTAATGCTTGTAAGGCTGTTTGACTGTTTTTACCGTATTAAAGTTGTATTGAACCCTGCACGTTGCAACATGGTTCCTGGGCTCACAAAATCACGCAGAGGGTTGGAATTCTGAGCCAACATAGACAAAACAATGTGCTTAGGCTGGATGCAATTACATTGATAAGATAGGAATATGATACACTTTTGGTGGGCATGACAGCAAGTCGCAGTACATTTCCCATTGTTAAATACGGTTGAGGACAGCATATCTTCCCTGCAGAGTTCAGGGGTTAATGGAAACGCTATCAGAAGACATTGATTATTGAAAGCGAAAAATCGGTTTCATTTCATGCACATTTGAGCTTTCTTGAAGCATATATAAATGCCCGTAATTTTGTTGTACTGTTTCTACCGTGTTGAACACATATTAAACGCTGCAAATTGCAACGTGATTTGTGCAAAAACAGAATCCCGCAGGGGTATTTGAATTTGCGTGAACGTAGCCAAGGTACATAAATTAGTTTGAATAAAATTACAATGACCTAGAGCTATCCCTGCTTCATAAACATCACATTTAAAACTTTTATAAACAAGCCAACGTGGAATATTGTTCCTGGGATAATAAAGATGTGGAGAGCTTTCAAATATGGCGTGAACGTAGCCAAGGCTTTTCTTTTACTGTGAGGTAGAGCACACTAGCTTGGAACAGATGGGTTTTTGGGGCGCATAACCACAAGTTGTGCTCCGTTTGGTAATGTTAAATAAGATGGGGGTGCCGTTTAGTTCCTCCAGAGGCTAGTGACTAAACAGGACACTACAGGGGACGATTGTATGAGGAAAAGCTGGATCTCACCTACATCTGGCTACCGTTTGAATATGTTTGAAGCTTACTTTAATACCCCTACTCCTGCCTCATTATTTTGTAGTAGGTACCTACCAAATATGCATTAACACGCGCATTGACGGGGGCGGGTAACCGCCCCCTCGTGTTTTTCGGAGATAGCAGAAAAACGGTGGCGCGTAGCGCCGCCGTACTTGGCATACCTTCTCTCTCATAATTTTTACAACTTATGTGAACGTTTTAAGGTTAGGTCATCTCAGGTCAGGTCACCAGTACAGGTCAAGTGACCTGACCTCAAAAAAAGTTTAAGATAGCATAAGTCGGAACAGGGTGAATTTATCCGATTGAAACTCATGTCACAAAATGGGCCCACCGAGTTCTCTAAAATATATTCCGGTATTTTTTATATCAATGACCTAAGGTCAGGTACCAGCCATGACCTCTCCGTTGGAAATAGATGGGAAAATGGTTTGGCTGAATAACACAGTAACGGATGGTGTTAGAGCGTTTGTTTTAGCTGCATTAGACTTGCCTTGTCTTTGCGGTTCTAAAGATATGCATTTTATATAATTTGACCTTGAACTAACCTCACGTCAGGTCAAATCCTTGATTGGACCTAGTATTGTCAAATTATATATCATTCGATTCGGCTTGCTGCGAGGATTGATACAGTTCAAGTTGTTTTGCTCTATCTTTAATTGTTCAGATGTAATGGCCGAAAAGCTTCATTTGCATGCTATCCCTATGACGGCATGTTTTGACCCTCGTGACCTTAAATGTGACGTGACAAAAACAATGGTACAAATATTTTCGATGGAGAAGTAGGTGGGCTCACCCAACGCTGTTACTGTTTTTCGCTACCTACCGTGGTTCTCGAGATCTTCGAGGGGGGATGGTACCCCCCCCGTCAAAGCGAAGGTGGCTTAGACCCCCGTCAATGTGCGTGTTAAGCATGTCAGCTAGCAACATCACTGCTGGGTTGATAAATATGCGCAGGGCTGTGAAATAATGAGTAGACAAAGTCAAAGCTTTGAACTTGGCTGCAGTCAATATAAATTTGTCTAAAATTGATTGGTTTCTCACGAGCATGGCCATGAGCTTAACTCAGTTTTGTAGCGTTGAGTAATGTGGTCTTATCCGGGGGCGTAGCCAGGATTTTGCTCAGGGGGCGGCCCCCGAAAAGGGTTTCTGCGACAGCACCAAAAGGGCCTTGCTGGGTAAAAAGGGCCCTGCTTGTTACAGAACAGAGTGCTGAAGAGGGCTTAAGAGGTCCCTGTCTGGTGCGAAATTTGAAATTTGGCCACAGAGCATAGTGCAGGCGAGCCGCACTTCGCGCGGCCCGTGACCTCGGGGGGGGGCGGCTGTCCCTGTCGCCCCTCTCCCTTGGCTACGCTCCTGGTCTATCTAATTTGAATTGCTACTGGCAGGTGCGCAACATCACATGCATATGCCGAGGATTTGAATAAATGTCGAGCTCACAAGTGTGAGGTTATACACTGGGATGTACCAAGGGACGGAGGATTCCGGGGGCAGGTTGTGCAGCTCACATCAAGAAAATATTGGGGGTGTGCAACAGTATCTTTTTGCACACCCGGCTTTTTTATTTAGTCCGGGGAGGCCCCCCGCCCCGGATTTTTCCGGTGCCCCCGACCGGTTAAGGGAAATCAGACCTAAACACCACCTACTTGAAGAGGTAAAATCCTCCGTGTAAAATAAAGTACACTTTAAAATATGAATGACAGTCTATTCCTGACATAAAAACCAACCCATAGAGAACAACCACCCCCCCCTGGCGAGAAAAGGTGTCCCATCTGGATAACATATATAAGCGCCCTTTGACAGTAAAGGCGCCCCCTGGACAGCAGAGGCGCCCCTGGACAGAAAAAGGCGTCCCACTTAGAAGAGTAACGGCGCACCTGGTTAGGATAGGCGCCCTGGTTGGCACAGGCGCCCCCTGGATAAAAGGTGCCCCTCCCCCCACAGAGCAAAGGCGACTCCTCTCGATAGCATAGGCGCCACCTGGACGTCAGAGGCATGGACAGCAAAAGGCAACCCTCCCCCCCACAGAGCAAAATCACCCCTGGAAAGCATAGGTGCCGGTTGGATGGAAATGTGCCCCCCCCGAGGGAAGGTACCCCCTTGGAAGCAAAACACCCCCCCAAGAAAAGGAGCCTCCTCTGGAAAGCAAAGGCGCCACCTCTGGATAAAATGGGTGCCATTGGATAGCAAAGGCGCCCACTGAACAGTTGAGGTGCGTCCTGGACTGCGAGAGGAGCCACCAAGAAGAGTAATTGCTCTTAACCCTCGCCCCAACGGGGGGGCCATTGATGCCCCCCTAAGGTTTTTCCGGGATAGCAGAAAAACGACGAAGCGCAGCACCGCAGTTGAGGGCTCTACCTCTCACTGCATCATTTTCCCATCATCCCTGAAATTTTTACCCCGGGTCGCCCAAGGTCAGGTCACCAGACGAGGTCAACCAAGGTCACCTCACTTCACCTTTAGAGCTCTGTAAGAGCTACATTTCAAAGTCGATCGATTTGAAACTTCCTACACTTCATAACCCCTCCAGGGTCTACAAGGTGTGTATCCGGGATTTTTCGATTTCGTGCCCTGAGGTCAGGTCACGAGGCGACCTCTTCCATTGGAAAAGCATAGGGAAAAGTTGTTTCATGATATAAAAGCCACAAAAATGATTGCAAATACTCAGACTGCTTAGAATAACGTTTTTGGACACCCTTTCACGGATCCCAGGGGTAATATTTGCCCTTTGACTTTTCCAAGGTCATCCAAGGTCACCAGAGGTCAAAAACAGTATTTTGGCAATAACTTTTGACCTAATTAAGCTAGAGCGGTCAAACAAACACCATCGTGTTTGTCTTGTCACTGGCTTTCATTTGATATACGGCAAGGTCACTTTTTGACCTTTCGTGACCTCAGGTCATATTAGGTCACGAGGTGACCTCTGGAGGTCAAACCACTGGCGGGAGGTCTTTACGTTCCACATAGCGGAAAAAGTACTGGCAATTTGCTATCAAATGTACTTTACCAGGCCTCAATAGCTCTAATGACATAAGAGTTATGCCCAGTTTGCTTAATCATTGCATATTTGAGTGAAAATAGCCGATCTTGACCTAATTTGACCTCTGGAGGTCAAACCATTGACCTGAGCACTAAAACATGCGAAGTAATTTCTTACTGAATTCACGCGAGCTTTCTATTGCACTTTGCAGATTTGCGCTAACGCCCATATTTTCGGAGTTAGAGGGGGCCATCGATGGCCCCCCGGTGGGGCGAAGGTGGCGCCGGACCCCCGGTGGGGCGCGGGTTAAAGGCCTTTAAAGGCATCACTGGATAGCGTAGGCACCCTCTGTTTAGAACAGGAGCCCCTGGACACCAAAGCCACCCCTTCCCCCCACACACAGAGAAAAGGTGCCCTCTCTGGATAGCAAAGGCGCCTACCCCCTCCTGGGAGGAAGGCACCCCCTCCCGAAAACCTTGCACACCCTCTCAAAAGTGGAATCCGCTGTCCCTGGATGTATACATCCAGGGACAGCAACGGTATACCGTTCCTTGTGCAACGGTAAACCGTTTATGTGTGCAACAGTACACCGTTCCTTGTGCTGCTGAGTGCGCCACTGGACTCGTTCCGCTCTGGTGGCCAGCTTTCCAAACAGGGGCAAAGCCCTCCAATCATTGCACGAGTCTTGCCTCAAGCTCCGCCCCGGTTTTACCCCTTCGACGGGGAAGTTTATGCCCCACGCAGCGCGCTTCAAACGGCTCTTACGCCTCTGACAATTTCTATTATTGTAAAATTAGAGTAGCAGCTACAGACTGCGCATTGAAGACGAAAGCAATGCTTATATCATGGTACAAAGATTGCACAAGCTAAATAATGTGAATAGTCACGTGATTTTTAACTAGCTCAACAAGAACGATCACTTATTACCCTCAGGCTACTTTACACTTAGCTCTACTTTGCATAGACACTTGCATTTGGCGCTGCTACGTCAGACACTGACGAGACACACGGGAGGGGTAAGTGACGGTGGTGTTGGCGAGTTATTTGTTTCCGAGATATTGGTATGTTTTTTACTGGCATTTTCAGTCAGTTTCACGACTTAAAATGCTTAGATCAATGCTGGAGTTAGGAACGGATTTCATGCTACATTATACAATGTTTGTACACAGAAACGTCCTCAGAACATGACGGACCGGACAGGTCTGTGAAATAAAAAGTGTCAATTCCATTATCAATACTCAGATGTAAAATAAGGCATTTTAATGCATAGTGATTATGCTTTTGACCATGATACTACCAATTGTTTTAGCCATTTCAATGAACTTGGGATTTAAGAAAGTGACCACGGTTCTGTTTTGATGAGCTCTCTTTGGGGCAGCCACAGGGTAAACCTCCAGTTTGGGGCAGCTTTTGCCCATCTTTAGGGCAGGTAAGGAGACCTTTTGGGCAGGAACGGATACCTGGGGCAGTACTGATACACTGAGTTGAGGTGAGATACAGAAGTACCAAGAAGAAAAAGGAAAGCAATTGTGATTATTGCTTTTTAGTGGCTTTCCTACAGTACCTATAGAATGAAATTTGATGACCTGGGCCCCATTTCATAAAATGTGTACCCTATGCTTATAGCGTAGAAGTAGCATAATGCAGAGTAGAAAGTGAATAATACACCACAATCTTGTTTCACAAAAATGCAGAGTAAAATACAACCACTTGCAAAGTTACCCTCCTGTAAACTACGCTGTACTGGAATGCAGAATAGAATATTGCCAATATTATTTCATATAGCAGACAAAATGTATGTTGAATATGTAAAACACTTCTGAAAAGCTATGCAAGATATAGCAGCATAACATTTATCAGACAATGAAGCAAAACATTGAAAATATATAGTTTCTTATGAAATTCTGAATCTGAGGTAAAATTAGGTAGTGTAGTGAAGGTTAAAAAGAATAATGAATATAAAATAAACTTAAATAAAAAAGGTGTGCAAGTTCTTCCTAGCACAGGTATGAAGTGCAAGTTGCACATGCCAAATTGAGCTGATATGTAGAGTTCTATGGCCATTTGGTATGCCAAAAATAATGATAGCTATTGATGCAAATACACAGGAAAGCATCTACATTGATTTTTACTTCGACTTTCTGCCATTTTTGTTATTTTACAGTCTAGTGAGGACAGAGCCCTAGATAGGCTGACACTGACAAAGTGTTATATGAAGTCTATGGAGGGTAAAAATTCAATTTAAGGTGCCTGTCACTGACAAAATCCAAGTATCTCTACTGAGTCCTCTGGCAAAAGTGATGATATACCTAGGTACCTAAGTACCGGGATCTTGATCTAGTTATTCTTCAAAGATGTTTACTCACTATTCCTTTCCCAGTTTCACGAAGTTATAAGGTTCACAGACCTTTCATCGTTCACTCATGATGAGTAAACACAATTTACCTCAAATTCCACTGAACCACACTCGCACAACAATACAATAACCTTTTTAGGGCCTTCTTGACAGTAACTACCCCCCTTGTAACTACCTAAAAAATGGGGTACTCCCAGAAACAAATATGTCATATTTTTGTGTCAGCTCAGCTGTTAGTCCATCTTCCTCTGCAGTATTTGTAAAAGTGCATTAGAAACTTAAAATTTGAATAAGAGCAAATAAGTATGATAATTTTCATTCAACCTATTTATTGAAAATATAAATGCCTTTTTTAATGTTAATAAAGCAGTTATATGCCATATTTGAAAGAGGTAATTCCATTCTGGATTTTTTTTCTTTTTTTTTTTAAATTTTTGCTTCTCCTGCGGATGAGAGGGCGCTTAGGGGAAGGAGAGGGCGCAGTTTGCTGGTGAGGTGTTAGTAGAGAAATTGAAAATTAGTAGACTTTGCGGTTTATTTGGGGGAAATAGGAAAGGGCATGAGAGGTGCCGGAGGACGGCCTGTATCAACACCTACAGATGCCTTAAATTATATATATTAAACCGCCGGTTTTTATTTTAAATTCACAACATGTTACTTGAAAAAAATCGCAATACGGTACTAAAAGGGCACAAGGAATTGAACAGATGGACTGCTTTTATAATCTGCTCTAACGGTAATATTCCTATCCTAACGATAACTGTTTGAGCTTGAGATCATATTCAATAGTTATCTACGTGCAGTTTGGTTACCAGAGTTTTAAAGAAGCTCTTACTTAGTGGCACGTCTGCCAGGTCTCTAATATTACTAGCTATAATTTTGTTCCATGCCTTAGGGGCTGATACAAAAAAGGAGAATTTTCGGTACATTGTCTGGGCGTATGGGACTACAAAATGTTGGGCGTTTCTGGTACTGTGCCTTGATTGATCCATGTGGGTCCAAGTCAGCCTTTCTGACAATGCTGCGGGAAGTGAATTTTGAGCAAGTTTATGAAGAATTTCTAATTGTGAGACTTGTACTAGATCTTTTAATTTTAAAATTTTGTATTTTTAAATAGGGGACTTGTGTGAGCCAGGAGGTCGGCTTGATCTATCATGCGAATTATTTTCTTTTGGAGCACTGTTAGCTTGTTTAGTTTGTAATCGAACGTACTTCCAAAAATGGGAAGGCAATATCGAATGAAGGGCAAGATGAAAGAATTATACAGCAAGAGGGTATGACCTGGGTTTAGAATATGTTGAGATCTTCTTATCAGTCCTATGTTCCGCGCGATTGTGTTTTCTACATTTCTAATGTGATCCGTCCACCTTAGATCCTCATTTATAGTGATTCCAAGATATTTTGTAGAAAATTTACGCTGAAGGTAGTTGCCATCAACGGTGAGAGCGAGGTCAGGTTTTGGGGTGGGGGAAAATAGTTGGTAATTTGACTTTTTGACGTTTAGGGACAGCCGATTACAGCAGAGCCAGCTCTTGATTTCGGTCAGGCTATTGTTAATGATTCTTTGGAGAGAGATTTCATTTTCGGCGGTAAAGAAGAGGGCCGTATCATCAGCGAAAAGATAGAATTTTGGTATATTAGAGCTCCTGTGCATATCATTGACATATAGTAGAAATAGGAGCGGGCCAAGCACACTTCCCTGCGGTACTCCCATAGGGAGTTGCCTAGGGGAGCTTGAAATAATTCCATTACATTTAACATATTGAGTACGATTTTCAAGGTAAGTCCGGAAGAAATTTAAAGAGGTTCCACGGATGCCGTAACATCTTAATTTGGAAAGCAGAATTTGGTGGTTAACAGTATCGAATGCCTTGCTGAAATCTAAATAAATGGCAGCTGATGTTTTTTTGGAGACCATGGCAGAAGTAATGTCATCATAAAGTAGGGCAATAGGCATAAATGTACTTTTGTTTTTTGGAAGCCGAACTGGTTTTTGAAAAAAGCATCGTTAGCAGTCAGAAATTCGGTTATTTGGTAGTGAACAATTTTCTCAAGAACCTTCGAAATGACTGGGAGAATCGATATTGGGCGATAATTGTCAAAAGTTGATCTGTCCCCGGATTTGTGAATTGGAACCACTAATGCAATTTTTAGTTCATCCGGGAAGATTCCCTGGGCCAAACAAAGATTAAAAAGATGGGTTAGATGAAAAGATATTGTGGGGCATAAAAGTTTCAAAATTTTGGAGCTGACTCCATCATAGCCACCACCCTTTTTCCCAAGCGACAAAATTATTTGTTGGACAGTTTGGTTGTCTACTGGGCGGAAGTCAAATTGGGGGTAATTTACATCGTTGAGGTAAGTTAGTGGATCCAAGGTGGACGGCGGGAGGGCGTTGTCAAGGCGAGTCCCTAAGTTAGAAAAAAATGTATTGAAGTTATTTGCTATTTCTAGGGGATTATCCACTGTTTTGTTGTCCAATTTGAAAAGTTCAGGAAGGTCCTTTTTAGTCTTGTTTTTCCGAGTTAAGGTGAAAAGAGTGTCCCAGGGTTTCTTGGGATCAGCTTTATCTTCCTCAAGCTTTCTTTGGTAGTAGATTTTCCTAGCATTTCGAATAATACTTGTAAGGACATTTTTATATCTTTTATATGCTGTTTCATCGGATTTAGATTTAGATTTTACAAATTTTTGGTACAAATCTGCCTTCTTATTCACACATTTCAAGAGACCATATGATATCCATGGTCTAATTGGTGCTTTTCGTCGAGCTTTGTTTTGGATTGAGTGTTTTTTCACTTCATCTATAAGAGCTGTTTGGAGAATATTTGCGGCCAAAATGGGATCATTAATTTGGAAGTAGTTGCCCAGCCTTAGGAGTAATCCTTCTTTAAGGGCATCCAGCTTTCTGAAATCAAATGAGTTTGAAGACTTCTGGTCAGTGTGCAAAATTTTGAATGAGGTAATTAGGTTGATAGTTATTGGAAGATGGTCACTTAAATCTGCAATTAGTACGGAGGAAGACTTTATGATGGATACATCGTTGCAAAAAAAGTTATCAATGAGTGTTTGGGAATCAGAACAAATCCTAGTGGGCACAGAAATACATGGGTGAAGCCCCTGTGCAGCTAATAAGTGCAAGAAATAAGCAGTGGTTTCAACATCTTTACATTTTAGTAGGTCAAAATTGAAGTCACCTCCCAGGACACACACCCTCCCTTCACTGGAAATTTTATCAAGAGATGACTCAAGGTAATCAAAGAATATACCTGAAGGAAATGATGGGGATCTAAACACTGAGCCAATTATGAGATGAAATGGCAAGACATTCTGAATTTCTAAAAAAACAGATTGGTGTTGGAGTGATTTGGACTCCAGGTCATACCTCCTGCTGTAAATGATATGCTTGTTTATGAAAATACCAGCCCCCTTTCCTTTACATTCTGTAGGTGATGAGATTTCGAGATTGAAGCCTGGAAGTTGGTAAGAATCTATCAGTTCAGTACTTAACCAAAGTTCAGTGAGTAGGATTATAAGTGGTTGTTTCTCTAGTTGGGATACAAATGCCTGGAGGGAATCAAAATTTTTGGGGGAGGGACCTAATGTTGATGTGAATAATTGGGAAAGCACCAGTCGCAGGGGAGTTTTCATTAAATCTTTCTATAGTTTGGTAATCACATGCCTCAAGAATTTGTGTGTAATTTGGTAGCCCTATATCATTGTCATTATTATGATAAGCAAAATCTGGGAGAAATCTGGCATTGGTGCAACTATGTTGTAGCGACCGTATTTTGGTTTTGGTCAATAAGGGTAGTCAATTTGGGTTTATCTAAAGCTGAATAGATGGGGTAAGCACCTATTTAGCCAACACTCAGGCCTGCTGGACTGGGTGAAAAGGGTGTGGTGGAAGAAATCAGATAGCAACGTTACCTTATTGTTGGACCAGCTAAGATAAATTACCTATCCAAGCATTGGAAGTTGATTTATTTTCCAGACTTGTCCCACACAGCGACCGTAGATTTGACACCAACTTAAAGCGTAGATGAGGCATATAATAGTAAAAGGTGTTCACTTTGAATTCAAACCTTGAATCACAATTTTGTAACTATTTAACTCTTTCTGGCAATACTGGGCATGGCAGTGTGCTGCAGGGAGATTAGACATCATCAGTGGTACCTGTTGTGGTGAGAGGTGACATCGGCCGTCCAATTGCAGGCTCACCAATCACCATGCCCGGAGGAGGCATGTGGAGGGGCGGCCCCACACTCACAAGTTCGGTGACAGGTTGTGTGAGAGATGCAAGTTCGAGAGGGGGCATACTTGGGGACCCAAGGGTAGGGTCTGCTCCTGAAGAGCTACAGCTCCCACCTGTCCACGAACTAGCACCATTTCCCTGGTTCATGATGTCATGGCCAGCCTCTGAATGTGCGGCATGAGGTTCAGTGCTGGAGTGGCCCCTGGCCACTTCACCTCCCGCATCAGTCCCAACCTCAGCAGAGGCAACAGGCTCAGTTGTCATCAGGTGAGAAGCCTGAGATGGGGTGCTATCACCCTTCAATGTGTGGTTGGCAGATTGGGACGCAACATCCTGGGCGTAATTCACGCTGTATTTGATGTCTACGCCGCTTTCGCATGAATGTCACCGCTCTTTGTGAAACATGATTTGAGTATGGTGTAACGTTGCAGGTGAAAATGGTGTAAAATACACCAAATTTCTAAAATTTTTATGAAATGGGGCCCAGGTGAAAAGAAATATTTGCCCCAGTAACCAAAATTAAGCTCTTATCAGTATTGCCAGAGGACTCAGTAGAGATACTTGGATTTTATTGGTGACAGGCACCTTAAATTTAATTTTTACCCTCCATAGACTCCATATAACACTTTGTCAGTGTCAGCCTATCTAGGGTTCTGTCCTCACTTGTTCTGCCTCAAACATGTTGAGGAATGTGGCATATGAGTTATGAGTTGTAAGTTGTAGTATGGGTTCCCTGTATAGTTTCATGTTTGCTGTCTCAATACACTTTGCTGCAAAATTATGTATTTAAAATTGCAATGCCTAAGTTTGAAAGAGCTGACAAAGGGCTTGTTCCAGCACCTCTTAAGAAAAAAGATGAGAGTAGCTTAGATGAAGTCAGAGCAGGTACAAAAACGGGTGTCTGCTGGAACGATTTGGGAGCAGATATCAGCTGATTTTGCTTGATCTGCACCAATATGGCGGGCGTGGCGAAGCTAAGAAACTAATCAAATTTGATTAAGGCCTCTGATGCTCATTTTATGTATTTTAGTGAAAGTGGTATTCAGAGAAACAATGGAATCGAAACCTTTCACTGCCCACAAACGCCACTTCTCCTGTAAAAGAACTTACCTTACCTTAGTTACCTTAGTTGATCGGGTCTTTATAAGGCGCAGAGGGGCGCCTGTCTTGCCCGTTCTCATCGAGCTCGGTACAGGTACTAGTACTAGGATCATGTCGGGAATCTGAACAAGAGTTCACACCTGTGCTTATCGATGTTCCATTCGGACACTGTGCGAACGGCGAAGTGGTTTCTCCTTACTCTTGAAATTGCCCGAGGCTTTCCCACCTTAAATCGGTGCCCTCTTGTGGTGCCGACGGGAGGATCTTGGAAGAACTCGTACTTCGAAAACCCCAGCTGTCCGTACATGAGCTTATACATGAGGATCATGTCCCCCTTTGCGTCGATACCAAAGGGATGGGAGATTCAGCCTGCGGAGGCGTTGTTCATAGTCGAGGGCTCGTAGAGATGGCACTAGTCTTGTTGCCCTACGCTGAACTCTCTCGACCAGAGCTTGATCGGCCTTATTGAATGATCCCCATACTACATTGGCATATTCGAGGTGGGGTCTTACTAAAGCCTTTTACAAAAGCTTCAACACCTGATCGTCCATGTGGAGAAAAGACCTTCTGATGGTCCCAAGGATTCTGTTGGCCTTTAGGACTGCTGCGGCAGCGTGTCTTCGAACTTCAGATCCTCGTCCACAAGCACGCCAAGGTCCTTCTCATGCGCAGGCTGAAACAGCTCGTTTACTCCCATACAGTAGGTTTGGCGGGTGTTCGATGTTCCCAGGTGGAAGGTGCTGCATTTGGTCACATTGAATGGCAGGAGCCATTTCTCCGACCAGGCTTCCAGCTTGTGAAGGTCATCCTGCAGTCTGTTCGGACCCTCAGGATCCCCCACATCAGCAAACACCTTGGCATCATCTGCAAATAGTCGGACCTCGCACTGCAAGTTGTCGGGAAGGTCATTTATGAAGATGATGAAAAGGGTTGGGCCTAAAACTGACCCCCTGTGGGATCCCACTAGTGACAGGGGCCCAATCCGAGGTGGCTCCATTTACATGCACCCTTTGTTTTCTGTTGGTGAGGAAGGCCTGAATCCAAAGGAGGAGGTTTCCTCTCACTCCCAGGTCTCTCAGCTTTGCCATGAGGCGTTTATGGGGCACCAAATCAAAGGCCTTAGCAAAATCGAGGTATGCGATATCGACTGGACGACCTTCTTCCAACATGCTGGTCCAGGCCTCCATACAGCTAAGAAGTTGTGTGGAGCATGATCGCTTAGGGAGAAAGCCATGCTGTGCACCATTCAGGGATCCAGAGTCAGTCAGGTGGGCCAGCAGGGCCTCCCTTATGATGGACTCAAGTACCTTGGAGGGAACCGAAGTAAGGCTAACAGGCCTATAGTTGGATGGGCTGTTCCTTTTCCCCTTCTGGTAGATAGGTACCACCTCGGCGACTTTCCAGTCAGCTGGTAGGAGTCCAAGAGCCAGAGACTTCCGGAAAACTGAGCACAGTGGAACACTAAGGGGGGCAGCAGCTTCCCTGAGAACACGCGGGTGAAGTCGGTCAGGTCCGGCAGATGAAGACTGTTTCAGTGCTCTTAGTTTTTTTCTCCACCATGGCCGGGGTGAGGTCAATGTTGCCCAGAATGTGCTCATTCTCAGGTCTCTGGAGAGTGGGAAGTGCATCTGAGTCCGGTTCCCTGGTGCACACACTAGAGAAAAACGAAGAGAGAATGGCTACCTTTTCCAAATCGTTGGTAGCATAAACAGGCATTGAGAAACTTATTTTAGTTTCTCAATTGAAATTTGTGCACCACAATTGAGCCTCCTCTAACCTGCTCTGAAAAACCACCTTTCATGTGAGAGGAGGTTGGATTAGATTTGAGACGACCTTCGACTAGCTGGGAGGAAGTGTAATGAGGCGCTGGACCAGGCGAGAGGAAGTTGAAGAAGCTTTAAGGAGGTTAGATCAGGTTTAAGGAGGCGCTGGAACGGGCCCAAAGTGTGAGCTTTTGAAACTTAACCTCCCACTGCCTCACTGTGGGAGGCAATATCGGTGGGCCATCAGACGGACGCCATATACACGGATTATTCGGCCACCTTTCAAAGTGTGAACCATAAACTAATCATTCATAAATTGAAAAATTCCTATCATATGCAGGCTTCTGTTCTTCACTGGTTCGTCTCATATCTCTCCAATAGGCGTCAGCGAGTCATCGTTAACGGAAAAACATCGGACTGGATGCCAGTTACTTCAGGTGTTTTGGAGGGTTCTTTGGTCGCTCCTTTGATTTTCTCTCTGTTCATAAACGACCTTCCGTTGGAAATTGAGTCATCCTGTTTTATGTACGCCGATGAGGTCAAAATTTACCGTAAAATCACAGCCCCAGCTGACGGGCTGCTGCCGCAACACGACCTAGATCGTTTGCAGAGGTGGTCCGTTAGGTGGGGTCTCATTCTAAATCCCATAAAATGCAAATCGTTCACGATGACCCTCAGACGCGCACCTGTTCAGATACCATACCATATCGATAACGCTGTTCTTGAAGCTGTTAACCAAATTCGTGATCTAGGCACAATTTTAGACACCAAACTCACTTTCTCTGCTAACATTTCTAGCCTCGTTAGTCGGGCAAACCGTGCACTAGGCCTGTTGATTTGGACATTTCAGACAAATTAAAAAAGGACTAAACTCTACCAAAAATCTCTTCTGACTGCATGCTACGCCAGCATTAGGCCTTTGTTGTTAGAATACAGCAGCGGTATCTGGTCAGGTACCAATTCCCACATGGTGCGGGTTGATCGGGTACAGCACAAATTTCTCATCTGGCTAAATCATCATGTTACCAGACATTGCGTTTCCCTTTCTTACGAATCTCTTCTTAAGCACTTCGGCGTCATTTCGCTTTCTTCTCGTAGATTGCAACACGACTTGCTCTTTCCTAAAGGTATATTTTCGAACAAAACTAGGTCATCAGAGTTGCTTGAAAAATTCCCATTGCATGTGCCATCCCGATCAACTCGCACGCTGCTTCTTTTCGCTGAGCGCCGCGGTCGTGTCAGCACCGTCAATAACAGCTTCCCCTCAGCGTATACCGAGGGAGTTAAATGCATTTCTGCGGCGGGGAAATGCAGATATCTTCAACGACTCTTTTATCGATTTTAGGAAACATGTTCTTGCATATATTCGCACTGTTTAGCTTTTATTAACGTCAATTTTACCATCGGTTTTATCATCAGCTGCATCTTTCTCATCACTCACATTTTGATGTTTTTACCGCTTTTTACATGAGTGTCTCTCATCTGT
>JAOTON010001067.1:0-32500 GCA_034440635.1 Lepas anatifera | reverse complement strand
TGCCCGCAATGATCCACGGGGTAAAGGGGCCCTTCGCTGCCCTTCTTATGCCTGGCACTGGGTGCGAGACGAAGATTATGACCTGCACGTTATCCAGTGTCGGGCCGCGTTTCAGGAGCGGCGGGCCTACCTCCATCGGCCCCGACCGGACCAAGCCGCCTACCCTGCTGCCCATCAGTGGGCCGGCAAAAAAATTGATTTTGATTGGATAAATGAAACTATTCAATAATTTACTACTAATAACGATCCCCTACAATCCATGCTCCCGCGAAAACCCATTCAGAGTGGCCAGACGCGGCGTCAATTCGATAATTTATTCGGTTTCGCATCCAATGCGCACTTGTTGGACACACAAAACATCCACAAAGTCTCTTCCCAGAGTCTACGATTAGCCAACAATGTAAAATCTCAAATTCGAATATTGGACACAACGTTACACAAAACTAATAAGCAAAAACATAATATTAATAACCGTCCGAAACTCGCCCTTTCCGTCCAACACGACCTTCAGCTAATGAGTCAAGAATCGGATAATATGGGGGCTGTGGGCTCAGCCCTCAATATTCTTCTAATCAATACTAAATACCTTCGGCGCCAAGACTGCCCCTAAACTGTCGTAAGTAAAGGTATCTGGGATATCGCCCCCTGAAATGTCGCTTCCCACCCCCATACGCGGTTCCCGGGGGATGCATATTTAGAAGATGATGCATATTTATCGCCAATTTTATTTGGTGCAACTGCCCCTTCATTGGAACGTGACACTCTTGCAAGAATCTCTGCAAGAGTCACAGGTATTACCCTCACTTTCAGATGTGTTGGAGGCGTTATTCGCGACCTTGGGAACTGACATCTGTCGCGTCGTCGGCGACTCCTGCGAGCTTCCGAGGATAACGCAGGAGACGCACGGCTACGACATCCAGGTGGAAGAAGTTATGGTTGGCTGCTGTTGCACGCATGTTGAAGCGGTGCTGCTGTGGGCCGTAGCCTCCAGCGTCTCCGCTCGGCCGCTCGGCCGCACTCCTCGGCGTGTTGCCATCGTATTCATCCAGCACTTTGTCCTGCGTGTGCAGGACGCCACTCTGACTCGACTCTGCTGGACGCTGCCGAAGCGTCTGAAGCTTGACTCAAAGCTTGACTGAGCGTCTGAAGCTTGACTGAGAAGTATGCACCCCCACGCGGGGTGTGCCTTAGCCTTAGTGTGTGTCTTAGCGGTACTTAGTGTACCTAGTGTGTGCCTTAGCCACAGTCGGCGCCTGACACCGGTCGGGGTCAAGGTCATGCCCGGTCCCGCTGGCGAGCGGTGAGCACAGCTCGCGAGGTGCGGAGCTCCCTGGCTGTGTAAGCGCAAACACAAGTCATGTGAACAGTGAGATATTCATTTGAACTATGTGAACAAATAGTGTGAGCATTGCATGCGATCTAGTGCGTACTCGAGTACATATTTTGACGGGAAGTGTGAACTGCCTCAGTGCGAAACTTTAAAGTGCCGATAAAATGTCCGAATCAGAGAGTGAGAACCAAGATTCGGTGTTCACCGATGCTGCGTCTTGAATCGAAAGTGCATCGGGGAGGAAACGACAGCTATCTGTTACGGAGATGGCCAGAAGGCTAGAAAGAAACAGGCAAGCCGTCAAGGGATCCGGAACGCTGGGAATAGCGGAGTGCAACGGGTGTAGCAAGCCGCCAAAGGATTCGGAACGCTGGGAATAGCGGAGTGCAACGGGTGTTGCATGCCGCCAAGAGGTCCGACACGCTGAGAATAGCGGAATGCACGGGAAGTTGCAAGCCACTGGAAATGCGGTGGAATGCTTCGAATCTGGAGGGTGCAATTCGCAGAGTTCCCTTCTCACTATTATCGAGTCAGGCATAAGACGAAGTCCCACGTTTTGGGAATCTCTTCTCATGCCAAAGTTGCATTCACTAATACGTTCGAATCATGAGGTATGGGGTAAGAGTCTAGCTTCGACTCTCATCTTATGCCGAAATGCATATTACTTCTTACTATGGTCAAGTCAGGGCATAAGGCGAAAGTCCCATGTCTGTTGGACTCTCCTTTAATGCCATAGTTGCTTTTCTGGTCAGATCAGATTATGAGGCATGGACTAAGAGCCTAGCTTCGACTCTCATCTAATGCCATAGTTGCTTTTCTGGTCAGTTCGAATTGTGAGGCATGGACTAAGAGTCTAGCCTCGACTCTCATCTAATGCCGTAAATACATATTATTTCCACTATTGCCGAGTCAGGCATAAGACGAACTCTCATACTACGCCGAATCATGAGGCATGGGACAAGAGTCCAACAGTCGACTCTTATCTGATGCCGTAAATTAACATCACTGCTAGCTTATATGCCGGCGTTGACCACGAATCGCGGGACATGGCTCCATGCCTGGGTTGCGCGTGTAAGGTGGAATAGGATACGTAAGGTGGAATCGGTGCCAGGGGAGCTGAGTCGCCGCACGCGGGGACGGGGCCTCGGCGGCCCGCACTCTACATAACTCGCGTCGCGGCGGCAATCGGGACTCTCTCCCCCCATCGTCTGTCGTGTGCGCTTGTTTCGGAGTGGTAGCTAGACTAGGATCCGGCAGCGGCTGTTGGCGTGACTGGTGTGAGAGGTGAGTCGCTGGTTGGCGTGTGATTGTGTGAATGTGTGTGCCGGGTCCTTAATAACAGTGAGAAAGGTAACGTGCTGTGGGTTTTCCTGGGATGAGAGTCCGTTTCGTTCAGCGAAATCTCACTAGAACACCTCGATATTTCGGGCTGCCCAGACCCATGCTTGGCTGAGCGCCGCAGTTCTCCACTGGCCACTACTTCGATGCATCTCATTCTATCACCTCAATCGCTTCGTCCACCATTTGCGGGTGGCAGCAGGATGTAGCACTGCAGATGCTTCTGACATTCTCTCGGAAAGCCGACCTAGTCGCTGTATACCGCAGCATTGCTAGTCACCCCGTCAGGGACAGCAATTCTTTCGCCACACGGGAAGTTTGCGGGTCTATACTGACCAGGGAGTTTGTCGTTAGCCAGATCACAGGGTTCGGCGGCGGCCGAATGGGCCTAACACTGGCGAGTGCTAGTATTTGGTCTCCTCGACGGGGGAACCTAAAATTGTCACATTCGGCGTTGGTGCCTGGCACGCAAGGAGACATCTGAAAGAACTGCTTTCGGTGTTGAATAGCGAGGTGTTTATTTCCCCTTTATTACTGTCTTGTTCGGCTGACGGTGCCGAGGGCGTCTAATTCGCCAGCACTCCCACTAGCCAGCTCAATTTCACTGTCCGCCTCCCCCCCCAGCTTTACACGCGGGACATGGCTCCGGCCGTGGTCGCCGGCCGTGGCAGAGGTGCATCGGTGGATATTAGACCTATAGGTGGCTGTTACACAGGCTGGTATCCTGTGGCGCTCCCCGGTGTTCTCTTTGTGTGCTCATTGCTGTGCCCATTTTTGGACCAGCCTGGCGCCACTGGCTGGTGTGTATCAGCGTGATGTGCGCTGTACCGGTGGATATTAAACCCATAGATGACTGTTACGCTAGCTGGTGATCTGTGGCGCTCACCAGTGTTCTCATTGTGTACTCCTTGCTGTGCTCATTTTGTATTTTCATTTCTGACCCCGCGGCGAGACTGTAATTGAGATGTCTTTCCCTCGCGCCTGTCGAAAATTGGACATATCATGGTTTGTTGTTCGTCCAGCGGCAAGCCACCGGACGGGCGCCGTGTGTCTCCCTGAGTCTCAGGAAAAGGGTAGAAAATGTTCTCTATTATGCATTTAACATATCAGCTAAACCCCATTTATACACTCCATCCCCAGTCTCCGAACAGACGTGCCTGTCACAAAAATACCAACCGCAATCACTCACGGCTACAAGGCTAAAGTTTTCTCGACTACTTCTAACCACCTGTTATTCTCAGCTACAGATACTACGTAAATTTATTATCAATTAACCGATTAACAAATCATAAGCCAGCCCGCTCACTTATACAACCACCATCTCTATGTAATTTAATAGTATTATGAAGGAACCAGTCAACTTTAGCGTACAACCTTGATCCCGGTTCAACGACAGCTACTCCCCCTGGCTATTCACCGCGCGTCCGGTCTGATTGTCCGGACACCACTTGTCGACCGGTATGGTTATACGATAGATAACCGGTTGCCTTTGCCGACGCCGCCTCGGTGGCGCCGCCTGTGGTCGGTGCGCACTGGTAGATGGCGCAGCAGGCGCCGCCGAGCCATCGGCCGTGCGGCCGGACGCTGGTGGTGCTGCTGCTCGGGCCGGCATTGGGCGAACCGCTGAGTCCTGGGGCGCCCCTCCCCCTCCCGAAAATAGCACTTACCATCCACGCGAGTGGCGGGACAGGGTTGCGTTGCCTCCCTGTGTTCCCGGAGCTCTTCACCGTGTCGCCACGAGACGGGGCGTGCTCGCCCAGCTTGTCCAGATTGGGGCATGCTTGTGAGCTTTAGGGGCCCGCCCCGATTGCATTGCTTTGCTTATGCTCGTTTTATTGTAGTGTCGTGTATTAGTATCAATATAAAAAATCGCGGAGAAGATTCGGGTCAAACGCCCAGTTTCACTCATATCCTTTGTGAAACATTAATACACCGTAACCCCAAGCGTGGTTGGAGAGCATGTTACACATGCGTGATCGTGACGCCACCTGACGGATAATACGCAGTGTATTAAGACGTATTCCGATGGCTCGTTACTTCTGCGTGCTGACATTATGAACGATTGTGTGGAACGCGTGTGTTTGATGTTAAGTTCAAGTTCTTGGTGGAATTGACTCAGCCAAGCCCTGCTGGGTCATACATCCTTGTGACCTCCATTAGCATTAAGCACTGTCATGGATATTGGAACGCAGGTGTTTATACACTCCAAACGTACTGAGCCCTGCAGGACATATATCAGTGCGAACCTGAATATGCATGATCACGTGATTGGCGCATGTTGCCGTATGTGCGTCGACGTGGTGCAGAGCGTGCACAGCTGTGACGTAGCCGATTGTGTTAGTATTTAAGGGGTCCCCCAGACCCAACGACAGGCAGACAACGATTACACTTCGCAGTGTACGTTCACTCCTCACCCGACGTAAGTGTTTTGCTGCCGTATCGCCAATCTTCGAATAGAAGTCTTTTTCGTCCAACAGCGCATTTTTATTTTACAACTCTAAAAAATCTACTTGCTACAAGGCGCCAACAATGCCCGCTAGTTCCAGCACACCAGGTCCCCGATCTCGCCAAGCATTGGGAACGGTGTGCCAGGAACGACCCCCAAAATAAAATGGCCCTCCGCTGCCCTTGGCACTGGGTGCGTGCTGACCACTACGATTTGCACGTCATCCAGTGTCGGGCCGCTTTTCAAGCACGGAGGGCATACCACCATCGGCCTCAGCCAAACCAGGCCGCCTGCCCCACTGCCAATCACCCAACTGTCCCTCAGTGGGGCGACAGCGATGACGCAATTTCCAACCAGGAGGAGGAAGACTGGGATAGGGAGATGGCACAGAGCGCGACCGCTCCCGGTCCCCACCAGTCGTCCGACGGCGCAGCCCCAGCCGACGAGGAGGAAGACTGGGATAGGGAGATGGCGCAGAGCGCGACCGCTCCCGGTCCCCACCAGTCGTCCGACGGCGCAGCCCCAGCCGAAGAGGAGGAAGACTGGGGTAGGGAGATGGCGCAGAGCGCGACCGCTCCCGGTCCCCACCAGTCGTCCGACGGCGCAGCCCCAGCCGACGAGGAGGAAGACTGGGGTAGGGAGATGGCACAGAGCGCGACCGCTCCCGGTCCCCACCAGTCGTCCGACGGCGCAGCCCCAGCCGACGAGGAGGAAGACTGGGATAGGGAGATGGCGCAGAGCGCGACCGCTCCCGGTCCCCACCAGTCGTCCGACGGCGCAGCCCCAGCCGACGAGGAGGAAGACTGGGATAGGGAGATGGCGCAGAGCGCGACCGCTCCCGGTCCCCACCAGTCGTCCGACGGCGCAGCACCAGCCGACGAGGAGGAAGACTGGGGTAGGGAGATGGCACAGAGCGCGACCGCTCCCGGTCCCCACCAGTCGTCCGACGGCGCAGCCCCAGCCGACGAGGAGGAAGACTGGGATAGGGAGATGGCACAGAGCGCGACCGCTCCCGGTCCCCACCAGTCGTCCGACGGCGCAGCCCCAGCCGACGAGGAGGAAGACTGGGACAAAGAAATGGCGGAAAACCTGGCGGCCGGCCATCGCGGGTTCAATGACCCGCAGGCTGCAATTGCCACCCGCCTTCTCTTTACGATCCCCAGTCACGAGCTGGGCAAGGCAGGTCGCCGAGCTGCTCGCCGCGCTCACAATGAGCGCATGCAACAGCTGGCGAACCAGCTGGCATCAGCGCAACTCACGCCCCAATAATACCCCGACTCAGGCAATTCGAAATGTCAATCTTCTATTCGGCGTTAAATTCCTCCAAGGCGTGTTTGGAGCCCCCATACCAAACATAGTCCCATACTACCTGCGGCGCGAGATTTGGGCTACAGACTTCAGCATACAAGAGCGTGTTCTGAGCCCAAATACCGAACCAAGAGCGCACGGTGTCAGTTATATATCCGTGGCAGTTGTGCGGCGCGGTATTTTAAATCAAACTGCGTGTTTGGAGCCTCGATACCAAACATAGTTCCATACTACCTGCGGCGCGAGATTTGGGCTACAGACTTCAGCATACAAGGGCGTGTTCGGAGCCCAAATGCCGAACGAAGAGCGCACGGTTTCAGTTATATATCCGTGGCGTTATTTTAAATCAAACGGCGTGTTTGGAGCCTCAATACCAAACACTACCTTCGGCGCGAGATTTGGGCTAAAGACTGTGGCATACAAGGCCGTGTTCGGAGCCACGATACCGAACGAAAAGCGCACGGTGTCAGCTACTTGATCCGTGGCAGTGGTGTGGCGCTGTCCTTAGCATCGCGGGCGTGCATCAACAGTGGCCGGAGTCACCAGAACAGCCTCACCGGCAGCGGCCGTGCGTGAATGGCCAGGGTAGCCCAAACTGCGCGTCCGCAGCAACGGGCTGGGTCACTGCCAACCGTACCAGCAGTTAGCTGGGTCACCAGGTCAACCTACCAACCACGGACTGGGCCAACAGGCAAGCCTCACTGGCAGCGGGCCAGTGTCGCAACGACACGTACCCCGGTGCAAGCGGACAACAGTGACCCGTCCTAACAGTGGGAAAAGCGGACAACAGTGACCCGTCCTAACAGTGGGAAAAGCGGACAACAGTGACCCGTCCTAACAGTGAAAAAGCGGACAACAGTGACCAGTCCCAACAGTGGGAAAAGCGGACAACAGTGACCCGTCCTAACAGTGGGAAGCCACCTGTCTCGTGGAACCCAGACAAACCAATTTTAAACCGTCCAGCAAACAATGGGCAATGTTATGCAAAGTATACGGCTTGGGGAGTGTTATCTAAAGGACACGGCCTGGAGAGATGATTCTATGCTGTTTGTTGTTGGGATGGTTTGAGTGAATAAGTTGTGATGCTGATATGTACATTTATGGATGATTAAGTATGAAATAGTGGCAGTGATAGATTAATAATAAATACATTTGGCAACATGTTAAAGCACCGTAACCCTATGATGAAAAGCAGCACGTAAAGCCTATTCGATCAGACGATGGAGTAAATTCATCCAAATTTATACCAGCCACGCGGCACCTAGCCGGACCCTTTAGACTCGGCGGCGCGAGGCAGCTGGCTTTCTTTCATAGTGTGTTACGGTGTTTCCAGGTCGCCGGGCGACTAGGCCCATAAATAGCCGCGTCGTCCGCGTATCGTGGCTCTCGCGCTCTCGTCCTTCGCCCGTGAACTAAGCTCTGTCACTCTCTCTAGCGTCCACCGCCAATGCACTAAGCTCTCACCTCACCCGTCGCCCGGTTCTTTGTTCTCGAAGTGTTATGGTGTAGTGGGTGCACAGAACAGGCAACGATCGGCTGCCCGCAACATGTCGCTTGGTAACCCCGCATGCGTGAGGATTGGTGAGAACCGCTTACGGGTGTGGTTGTATTGTAAACGTATGTTAAAAATTCTTTTGACCGTTTGACCATATCTTTGGATCGTCTTTGTCTGGGTTTTGGGTATTGATTGTCTTTGTTTTGGTTTTTGGTCTTAATAATGACTGGAAAACTGATCTCGCTGGTTTCATTGTGCTTTGAGCTGAGAGACCGAGTTCATCCAACAATATCCCCTCTTCCGTTTCGGCTTTTACAAGTGCTTCCTCTGAAGCGGTAAACAAGGAGCAGGCCCCCATGGCGGCGAATGCGGCGAACAACAATGTGACTGTGTCCGAGGTTGGCGGGAAATGAAAAATGTGTCAGTGTCTCTACTAACCGTGAATGTGTCAAGACTTATACCGGAGAGAAGAGGAAGGTAGCCAATTCTAGGCAGGTAGGCCAGAGAGGATACTCGATTAAAAAAAACACCGAACAGGGTCGCGCCTCCAAATCGTGGCAGAGCACTGCATAATCGACCACTGAACCACCACCGTTTGAGGTTCATTAATACGATCCCCATCCCTCCCATTACGGGTGGCAGCCGTGAAGCGTTGATTCAGGACACCACTCCACTTCCTCCCCTGAAGTCGACCTGCAAGGATCATCTGACTACTATAATGTCAATTCAAGATTGCAGTGAGCCTAGTGCAGCTTTAGCCTGGACTAGGTGGCCCCATGAAGACTGTAGGGAGGTCCTTGCCCTGGAGGGACACGTTCCCCACAAGAATCATCTAACTACTAATGCCATTCTACTAATGCCATTCAACTATCGCCGAAACCTAGTGCCACTTCAATTGATTTTTGGTGGTCCCATGTGTGGTGATCTAAATTGGCATCACTGTGTTGTCACCTCTGGCCTTGGGGAGGTGGGCTGTTGTGCGATGTGGACCGGGCGGTCAGTCCGCAACCCGCTGAGGAGGCCAATACACTTCTGGCATAGCAAGAGTTATTACAACTGGCGACCAGGGAACTCAGGCGGAGAAGCCGGACTCAAAGCTCATTCAACCATTTGAACAAGGTGAGAGCTGGGAAGAGTGGAAAGAGAGATTTGAGTTCTACCTGGATGCGGAAGATATCACTGACGATGACAAAAAGAGATCCGTGCTGCGTACTATATGTGGCAAGAAGACGTTTTCTCTGGTTAGAAGCTTATCTGCCCCGGGGAAGGTTATAGATAAAACCTTTGGAGAGATATCAGAGATGCTGAACAAGCATTTGGAGCCAAAACCATCCGTCACCGTAACAGTATTATTTCAATACCTGCAACCGGAAGGAAGTTCAGCCGATTGCTGCTTATATAGCTGAGCTGCGGAAGTTAACCGAGCATTGTCAGTATGGCGCTAGCCTGGAGGAAATGTTGAAGGATAGGCTGGTCTGTGGAGTGAATGATAACCATATGCAACGACGGCTCTTGGCAGAGGTTGATTTAACATTTGATCGTGCACAAAAGCTCTGCCTTTCCATGGAAGCTGCAGTCAAGAACGCCCAAGTTCTCACATCTGTCCCAGCGGAGCAGAGTGCTGCTGTCCACCAGGTGCAGCAGATGGAGCGGGACCGCTGCTACCGCTGTGGCTGGCGGCATGACCCGGCCCGGTGCCGGCACGCGTCATCGCGTTGCTACAAATGCGGTAAGCTCGGGCACCTTTCCCGTGTTTGTCGGGATTCTTCTTCAGTGCGCCAAAAAGAAGTTAAATCCAGGACTCAGTACAAAAAATTTTCGGCAGGAAACGGCACAGTTCGTAGAGAATGTTCAAGAGCAGATTGATAACAGCGATTCAGATGTGGAAAACATTAAACATGTCCACTCAGTAAAAAGCAGGAGTAAGCCCGTAACGGTAACTGTTGAAGTTGAAGGCACTGGAGTAGAGTTTGAAGTGGACACTGAATCATCCAGCACCATCATTAATGAGCAAACTTTTAAGTTGATGCAGCCCAAGGTCAAGCTCCCGCACTCCATCCTTCGCGCCGATTCTAACCGACCGAGGTCGGAAGAGGCAGCGGCCGCCGGAGGGCTAGACATGACGTGTCCGCGGCGATGCGACGACGGGCCCTCCAGGGCTGACTGGGGCGCCGGGCGCGTCACACCCCGTTACTCCAATCTTTACTTGTCGGATGAATCCGGCAAGTGAAGATTGGTCCCCTGAGGGGTTGGGTACTGCTTCCTTTTACTGGCATATATCAATGCAAGTCGCTTGCGTCTTAAGTCCAGAGGGGGCTCATTTGCATCTACGAGCAAACTAGATCTGCGAGATGTGCGAAATGCGCCTGTCGCCACTCGGATACACGCATGATGTACCGCGTCCAGCGGCTGCTTAACGCTGGTCAGAGCTCCGTCATAAGCAACGCAAGCGTAGTCCAAGACAGATCTCTTGAGGGCATGGTAAAGGCGTAAAAGCGAGCTTCTGTCAGCACCATACGAAGAACGTGGCACCATTTTGAGAATGTTGATACGTTTCATACACTTGTTTCGAACACTGTGAATGTGGGAGGTATGGGTCAGACGCTTGTCAAAAGTAACGCCTAAGAACTTAGTCCCGCTACCACGGGAGTTCGTTTGCCATACAGGTGAAGGTTGATCTCTGGACAGTACTTATTTCGCCTGCAGAAGTGAACACAGGTACTTTTATTTGTTGAAAACTTAAACCCGTTCAAAATGCTCCACTCAGTGAGGCGGTCAATGCTCAGCTGCAACAGCCTTTGAGCGGATATCGAAGTAGAAGTCGAGATCCAAATCGCAAAGTCGTCAACGAATAATGAACGCTCGATTTTATGTTGTAAGACACTGCAGATGTCATTGATTAACACGCCGAACATGGTCACGCTTAAAATACTACCTTGTGGTGTGCCACCCACTTGTCGAAACTTGTCGGAGTGCGAACTTCCAACTTTAACGCTAAAGAATCTTACCTTAAAGGGAGATAAGCGAAAAAATTTTATTGGCTATATCAAAAGGTTACAAAAAGTTGTTTCAGAAGTCCTATTCTCATTTTTGCAAATTCGGCCTGCAAATGCCTTAAAATTGCTCTCAAAGTCAACATTTCTAGACGACTTTACCGGGACACCTCATATCGATGTATATGACGTACGCACGGCTAAGGCTATCAATTTCTCTAAGAATTAGGTCATATCTATCCTAAACAGTGATGTAGAACTTTAGACTACTACAGAAAAAACTACCTTAGAAAAACAACATTCCAAAACTCTTTTGAAACAAATATAAGGCTTAAAAGAAATCACAATTAACCAATCAGAAGTCTAGGAATTCTCAAACCGGGGTCACGTGACCTATCTGACGCAAAATTTTTTTCATCCTGGGGCCGAAGCAGAAAATGACTCAAGACCCGAAGTACGAAACCGCTGAAGACTTAAGTAATTATGTTTTTCCCTTTTCTAGGGCAAACTAATTCATTTTGTAGTTTTTGAAAGGTTTCTAAAATTAATTCAAATAAAAATACAGGAAAACAGACATTTTTATTATACAAAATATTACTTTTCAACTTTAAATAGTTTTCGAAAAGTAAGTGATGGTTATGGGCATGGGTAAGTGATGGGCGTTTTAACGAAATCTTTAACCTATTTCGATAATAGGTAAGTGGCCTCCCAGAATTTTGCCGAAGATGCAAAAATAATTGATAGTTTCGTTATCAGGATTTTTCAAATAGCAAGAAACCACAATAATAATCTTTTCGCGTATCTCCCTTTAGTGAAGTTATTGAGAAAGTGGCCCATGTGGCCCACAGCGCTTGCTTCTCGAAGTTTTTTCCACGATTGCGTATCGCCACGTGCGTCCGTGATGCGGGAATTATCTCTCCAGTCTCGGCGCTTGGAGTCGTTCATCGCCGAGCGCGAGGAGAAGATCAAAGATCTCCATTCCCGCATCGCGGCTCTGCGGGAGGCGACACTTTCGCGCGACGCGGAAGCCCGGGCAGACTCCCCCATAATCCGCCGCGCACTGCTGGCTGCGCTTCCATTTTTGAAGAGGCACGTTCGCAACAGAGTGAATCGCACGCTCCGTCGTTTAAGCTCTCGCGATCCCGCGGCACGCCCCGTCGATCTTTAAAAGGAGAACAGCATAACAACTTTCCAAAGGACCCCCTCTTTGATCCCTTGATGTGATATCGTGAGGGTTACTCTTTGCATTTGTCGTAGTGTTTCGCTTTTAGCGATGAATATCAGCTCTCAAACGATCCCCCGAGATCAGACATTCACTTATCCTATGTTCGGAATCTGCTGGGCTGTGATCACCTCACCGAATGTTTCTATGTTGTGCAAAAAATATATGACGTATCCATTGTATGAAAATACACTTGTACGTCGTCGCCTCTACGTCTTTATGGTTTGGGCGGGGCGCCCCTCGGGCCTCCGCTGTTTCCCCTTTTTTGTGGAATGTATTCTTTGTGTAAACACTAATATCCTTCGTGTATCCTTCCTTCAAATATCCTTTGTGAAACACTAATACACCTTAAGTCCAGGCGTGGTTAGAGAGCATGTGACATGCGTGACCGTGACGCCACCTGACGGATAATACGCAGTGTATTAAGACGTATTCCGATGGCTCGTTAATTCTGTATGCTGATCATATGAGCAATTGTGTGGAACGCGTGTGTTTGATGTTAAGTTCAAGTTCATGGTGAATTGACTCAGCCAATCCGCCCCATGTGTCAATGCTTCCCCAAGCCGTCCAGTGAACAAAGGCCCATCAAGTGACCGTGCACGACGCAGCCGACAACAAGGCAGAAACTATCCTCATACTGTTGTCCCAGTGTTCATGAGGTCGTATGGCTCCAAATGTCCCTACGCACCGTGCCACCGTTTAACTCTGGAAACGTGCTGCATCAGAGCAGTGCAACATGCCGGTACAGGGGCGCGACTACAAGCTGATGGAGAGGCGCCAACAATGCCCGCTAGTTCCAGCACACCAGGTCCCCGATCTCGCCAAGCATTGGGAACGGTGTTCCAACAACAACTCACAAAATAAAGGAGCCCGCCGCTGTCCCTTATATGCCTGGCACTGGGTGCGTGATGACGACTACGATTTGCACGTTATCCAGTGCCGGGCCGCTTTTCAAGCACGGAGGGCATGTCTCCATCGGCCTCAGCCAAACCAGGCCGCCTGACCCACTGCCAATCACCCAACTGTCCCTCTGTGGGGCGACAGCGATGACGCAATTTCCACCCAGGAGGAGGAAGACTGGGATAGGGAGATGGCACAGAGCGCGGCCGCTTCTGGTCCCCACTAGTTGTGCGAAGGCGCAGCCCCAGCCGAAGAGGAGGAGGACTGGGATAGGGAGATGGCACAGAGCGCGACCGCTCCCGGTCCCCACTAGTTGTGCGAAGGCGCAGCCCCAGCCGAAGAGGAGGAAGACTGGGATAGGGAGATGGCGCAGAGCGCGACCGCTTCTGGTCCCCACTAGTTGTGCGACGGCGCAGCCCCAGCCGAAGAGGAGGAAGACTGGGATAGGGCAATGGCGGAAAACCTGGCGGCCGGCCATCGCGGGTCCAATGACCCGCAGGCTGCAATTGCCACCCGCCTTCTCTTTACGATCCCCAGTCACGAGCTGGGCAAGGCAGGTCGCCGAGCTCCTCGCCGCGCTCACAATGAGCGCATGCAGCAGCTGGCGAACCAGCTTGCATCAGCGCAACTCACGCCCCAATAATACACCGACTCAGGCAATTCGAAATGTCAATCTTCTATTCGGCGTTAAATTCCTCCAAGGCGTGTTTGGAGCCCCCATACCAAACATAGTCCCATACTACCTGCGGCGCGAGATTTGGGCTACAGACTTCAGCATACAAGAGCGTGTTCTGAGCCCAAATACCGAACCAAGAGCGCACGGTGTCAGTTATATATCCGTGGCAGTTGTGCGGCGCGGTATTTTAAATCAAACTGCGTGTTTGGAGCCTCGATACCAAACATAGTTCCATACTACCTGCGGCGCGAGATTTGGGCTACAGACTTCAGCATACAAGGGCGTGTTCGGAGCCCAAATGCCGAACGAAGAGCGCACGGTTTGAGTTATATATCCGTGGCGTATATTTTAAATCAAACGGCGTGTTTGGAGCCTCAATACCAAACACTACCTTCGGCGCGAGATTTGGGCTAAAGACTGTGGCATACAAGGCCGTGTTCGGAGCCACGATACCGAACGAAAAGCGCACGGTGTCAGCTACTTGATCCGTGGCAGTGGTGTGGCGCTGTCCTTAGCATCGCGGGCGTGCATCAACAGTGGCCGGAGTCACCAGAACAGCCTCACCGGCAGCGGCCGTGCGTGAATGGCCAGGGTAGCCCAAACTGCGCGTCCGCAGCAACGGGCTGGGTCACCGCCAACCGTACCAGCAGTTAGCTGGGTCACCAGGTCAACCTACCAACCACGGACTGGGCCAACAGGCAAGCCTCACTGGCAGCGGGCCAGTGTCGCAACGACACGTACCCCGGTGCAAGCGGACAACAGTGACCCGTCCTAACAGTGGGAAAAGCGGACAACAGTGACCCGTCCTAACAGTGGGAAAAGCGGACAACAGTGACCCGTCCTAACAGTGAAAAAGCGGACAGCAGTGACCCGTCCTAACAGTGAAAAAGCGGACAACAGTGACCAGTCCCAACAGTGGGAAAAGCGGACAACAGTGACCCGTCGTAACAGTGGGAAGCCACCCGTCTCGTGGAACCCGGACAAACCAATTTTAAACCGTCCAGCAAACAATGGGCAATGTTATGCAAAGTATACGGCTTGGGGAGTGTTATCTAAAGGACACGGCCTGGAGAGATGATTCTATGCTGTTTGTTGTTGGGATGGTTTAAGTGAATAAGTTGTGATGCTGATATGTACATTTATGGATGATTAAGTATGAAATAGTGGCAGTGATAGATTAATAATAAATACATTTGGCAACATGTTAAAGCACCGTAACCCTATGATAAAAAGCAGCACGTAAAGCCTATTCGATCGGACGATGGAGTAAATTCATCCAAATTTATACCAGCCACGCGGCACCTAGCCGGACCCTTAAGACTCGGCGGCGCGAGGCAGCTGGCTTTCTTTCATAGTGTGTTACGGTGTTTCCAGGTCACCGGGCGACTAGGCCCATAAATAGCCGCGTCGTCCGCGTATCGTGGCTCTCGCTCTCTCGTCCTTCGCCCGTGAACTAAGCTCTGTCACTCTCTCTAGCGTCCGCTGCAAGTGCACTAAGCTCTTACCTAACCCGTCGCCCGGTTCTTTGTTCTCAAAGTGTTATGGTGTAGTGGGTGCACAGAACAGGCAACGATCGTCTGCCCGCAACATGTCGCTTGGTAACCCCGCATGCGTGAGGATTGGTGAGTACCGCTTACGGGTGTGGTTGTATTGTAAACGTATGTTAAAAATTCTTTTGACCGTTTGACCATATCTTTGGATCGTCTTTGTCTGGGTTTTGGGTATTGATTGTCTTTGTTTTGGTTTTTGGTCTTAATAATGACTGGAAAACTGATCTCGCTGGTTTCATTGTGCTTTGAGCTGAGAGACCGAGTTCATCCAACAATATCCCCTCTTCCGTTTCGGCTTTTACAAGTTCTTCCTCTGAAGCGGTAAACAAGGAGCAGGCCCCCATGGCGGCGAATGCGGCGAACAACAATGTGACTGTGTCCGAGGTTGGCGGGAAATGAAAAATGTGTCAGTGTCTCTACTAACCGTGAATGTGTCAAGACTTATACCGGAGAGAAGAGGAAGGTAGCCAATTCTAGGCAGGTAGGCCAGAGAGGATACTCGATTAAAAAAAACACCGAACAGGGTCGCGCCTCCAAATCGTGGCAGAGCACTGCATAATCGACCACTGAACCACCACCGTTTGAGGTTCATTAATACGATCGCCATCCCTCCCATTACGGGTGGCAGCCGTGAAGCGTTGATTCAGGACACCACTCCACTTCCTCCCCTGAAGTCGACCTGCAAGGATCATCTGACTACTATAATGTCAATTCAAGATTGCAGTGAGCCTAGTGCAGCTTTAGCCTGGATTAGGTGGCCCCATGAAGACTGTAGGGAGGTCCTTGCCCTGGAGGGACACGTTCCCCACAAGAATCATCTAACTACTAATGCCATTCTACTAATGCCATTCAACTATCGCCGAAACCTAGTGCCACTTTAATTGATTTATGGTGGTCCCATGTGTGGTGAACTAAATTGGCATCACTGTGTTGTCACCTCTGGCCTTGGGGAGGTGGGCTGTTGTGCGATGTGGACCGGGCGGTCAGTCCGCAACCCGCTGAGGAGGCCAATACACTTCTGGCATAGCAAGAGTTATTACAACTGGCGACCAGGGAACTCAGGCGGAGATGCCGGACTCAAAGCTCATTCAACCATTTGAACAAGGTGAGAGCTGGGAAGAGTGGAAAGAGAGATTTGAGTTCTACCTGGATGCGGAAGATATCACTGACGATGACAAAAAGAGATCCGTGCTGCGTACTATATGTGGCAAGGAGACGTTTTCTCTGGTTAGAAGCTTATCTGCCCCGGGGAAGGTTATAGATAAAACCTTTGGAGAGATATCAGAGATGCTGAACAAGCATTTGGAGCCAAAACCATGCGTCACCGTAACAGTATTATTTCAATACCTGCAACCGAAAGGAAGTTCAGCCGATTGCTCCTTATATAGCTGAGCTGCGGAAGTTAACCGAGCATTGTCAGTATGGCGCTAGCCTGGAGGAAATGTTGAAGGATAGGCTGGTCTGTGGAGTGAATGATAACCATATGCAACGACGGCTCTTGGCAGAGGTTGATTTAACATTTGATCGTGCACCAAAGCTCTGCCTTTCCATGGAAGCTGCAGTCATGAACGCCCAAGTTCTCACATCTGTCCCAGCGGAGCAGAGTGCTGCTGTCCACCAGGTGCAGCAGATGGAGCGGGACCGCTGCTACCGCTGTGGCTGGCGGCATGACCCGGCCCGGTGCCGGCACGCGTCATCGCGTTGCTACAAATGCGGTAAGCTCGGGCACCTTTCCCGTGTTTGTCGGGATTCTTCTTCAGTGCGCCAAAAAGAAGTTAAATCCAGGACTCAGTACAAAAAATTTTCGGCAGGAAACGGCACAGTTCGTAGAGAATGTTCAAGAGCAGATTGATAACAGCGATTCAGATGTGGAAAACATTAAACATGTCCACTCAGTAAAAAGCAGGAGTAAGCCCGTAACGGTAACTGTTGAAGTTGAAGGCACTGGAGTAGAGTTTGAAGTGGACACTGAATCATCCAGCACCATCATTAATGAGCAAACTTTTAAGTTGATGCAGCCCAAGGTCAAGCTCCCGCACTCCATCCTTCGCGCCGATTCTAACCGACCGAGGTCGGAAGAGGCAGCGGCCGCCGGAGGGCTAGACATGACGTGTCCGCGGCGATGCGATGACGGGCCCTCCAGGGCTGACTGGGGCGCCGGGCGCGTCACACCCCGTTACTCAATCTTTACTTGTCGGACGAATCCGGCAAGTGAAGATTGTTCCCCTGAGGGGTTGGGTACTGCTTCCTTTTACTGGCATATATCAATGCAAGTCGCTTGCGTCTGAGGTCCAGAGGGGGCTCATTTGCATCTACGAGCAAACTAGATCTGCGAGATGTGCGAAATGCGCCTGTCGCCACTCGGATACACGCATGATGTACCGCGTCCAGCGGCTGCTTAACGCTGGTCAGAGCTCCGTCATAAGCAACGCAAGCGTAGTCCAAGACAGATCTCTTGAGGGCATGGTAAAGGCGTAAAAGCGAGCTTCTGTCAGCACCATTCGAAGAACGTGGCACCATTTTGAGAATGTTGATACGTTTCATACACTTGTTTCGAACACTGTGAATGTGGGAGGTATAGGTCAGACGCTTGTCAAAAGTAACGCCTAAGAACTTAGTCCCGCTACCACGGGAGTTCGTTTGCCATACAGGTGAAGGTTGATCTCTGGACAGTACTTATTTCGCCTGCAGAAGTGAACACAGGTACTTTTATTTGTTGAAAACTTAAACCCGTCCAAAATGCTCCGTTCAGTGAGGCGGTCAATGCTCAGCTGCAACAGCCTTTGAGCGGATATCGAAGAAGAAGTCGAGATCCAAATCGCAAAGTCTTCAACGAATAATGAACGCTCGATATTATGTGGTAAGCCACTGCAGATATCATTGATTAACATGCCGAACATGGTCACGCCTAAAATACTACCTTGTGGTGTGCCACTCACTTGTCGAAACTTGTCAGAGTGCGAATTTCCAACTTTAACGCTAAAGAACCTTTCCTTAATGAAGTCATTGAGAAAGTGGCCCATGTGGCCCACAATGCCTGCTTCTCGAAGTTTTTTCAAGATTGCGTATCGCCACGTGCGTCCGTGATGCGGGAATTATCTCTCCAGTCTCGGCGCTTGGAGTCGTTCATCGCCGAGCGCGAGGAGAAGATCAAAGATCTCCATTCCCGCATCGCGGCTCTGCGGGAGGCGACACTTTCGCGCGACGCGGAAGCCCGGGCAGACTCCCCCATAATCCGCCGCGCACTGCTGGCTGCGCTTCCATTTTTGAAGAGGCACGTTCGCAACAGAGTGAATCGAACGCTCCGTCGTTTAAGCTCTCGCGATCCCGCGGCACGCCCCGTCGATCTTTAAAAGGAGAACAGCATAACAACTTTCCAAAGGACCCCCTCTTTGATCCCTTGATGTGATATCGTGAGGGTTACTCTTTGCATTTGTCGTAGTGTTTCGCTTTTAGCGATGAATATCAGCTCTCAAACGATCCCCCGAGATCAGACATTCACTTATCCTATGTTCGGAATCTGCTGGGCTGTGATCACCTCACCGAATGTTTCTATGTTGTGCAAAAAAATATATGACGTATCCATTGTATGAAAATACACTTGTACGTCGTCGCCTCTACGTCTTTATGGTTTGGGCGGGGCGCCCCTCGGGCCTCCGCTGTTTCCCCTTTTTTGTGGAATGTATTCTTTGTGTAAACACTAATATCCTTCGTGTATCCTTCCTTCAAATATCCTTTGTGAAACACTAATACACCTTAAGTCCAGGCGTGGTTAGAGAGCATGTGACATGCGTGACCGTGACGCCACCTGACGGATAATACGCAGTGTATTAAGACGTATTCCGATGGCTCGTTAATTCTGTATGCTGATCATATGAGCAATTGTGTGGAACGCGTGTGTTTGATGTTAAGTTCAAGTTCATGGTGAATTGACTCAGCCAATCCGCCCCATGTGTCAATGCTTCCCCAAGCCGTCCAGTGAACAAAGGCCCATCAAGTGACCGTGCACGACGCAGCCGACAACAAGGCAGAAACTATCCTCATACTGTTGTCCCAGTGTTCATGAGGTCGTATGGCTCCAAATGTCCCTACGCACCGTGCCACCGTTTAACTCTGGAAACGTGCTGCATCAGAGCAGTGCAACATGCCGGTACAGGGGCGCGACTACAAGCTGATGGAGAGGCGCCAACAATGCCCGCTAGTTCCAGCACACCAGGTCCCCGATCTCGCCAAGCATTGGGAACGGTGTTCCAACAACAACTCACAAAATAAAGGAGCCCGCCGCTGTCCCTTATATGCCTGGCACTGGGTGCGTGATGACGACTACGATTTGCACGTTATCCAGTGCCGGGCCGCTTTTCAAGCACGGAGGGCATGTCTCCATCGGCCTCAGCCAAACCAGGCCGCCTGACCCACTGCCAATCACCCAACTGTCCCTCAGTGGGGCGACAGCGATGACGCAATTTCCACCCAGGAGGAGGAAGACTGGGATAGGGAGATGGCACAGAGCGCGGCCGCTTCTGGTCCCCACTAGTTGTGCGAAGGCGCAGCCCCAGCCGAAGAGGAGGAGGACTGGGATAGGGAGATGGCACAGAGCGCGACCGCTCCCGGTCCCCACTAGTTGTGCGAAGGCGCAGCCCCAGCCGAAGAGGAGGAAGACTGGGATAGGGAGATGGCGCAGAGCGCGACCGCTTCTGGTCCCCACTAGTTGTGCGACGGCGCAGCCCCAGCCGAAGAGGAGGAAGACTGGGATAGGGCGATGGCGGAAAACCTGGCGGCCGGCCATCGCGGGTCCAATGACCCGCAGGCTGCAATTGCCACCCGCCTTCTCTTTACGATCCCCAGTCACGAGCTGGGCAAGGCAGGTCGCCGAGCTCCTCGCCGCGCTCACAATGAGCGCATGCAGCAGCTGGCGAACCAGCTTGCATCAGCGCAACTCACGCCCCAATAATACACCGACTCAGGCAATTCGAAATGTCAATCTTCTATTCGGCGTTAAATTCCTCCAAGGCGTGTTTGGAGCCCCCATACCAAACATAGTCCCATACTACCTGCGGCGCGAGATTTGGGCTACAGACTTCAGCATACAAGAGCGTGTTCTGAGCCCAAATACCGAACCAAGAGCGCACGGTGTCAGTTATATATCCGTGGCAGTTGTGCGGCGCGGTATTTTAAATCAAACTGCGTGTTTGGAGCCTCGATACCAAACATAGTTCCATACTACCTGCGGCGCGAGATTTGGGCTACAGACTTCAGCATACAAGGGCGTGTTCGGAGCCCAAATGCCGAACGAAGAGCGCACGGTTTGAGTTATATATCCGTGGCGTTATTTTAAATCAAACGGCGTGTTTGGAGCCTCAATACCAAACACTACCTTCGGCGCGAGATTTGGGCTAAAGACTGTGGCATACAAGGCCGTGTTCGGAGCCACGATACCGAACGAAAAGCGCACGGTGTCAGCTACTTGATCCGTGGCAGTGGTGTGGCGCTGTCCTTAGCATCGCGGGCGTGCATCAACAGTGGCCGGAGTCACCAGAACAGCCTCACCGGCAGCGGCCGTGCGTGAATGGCCAGGGTAGCCCAAACTGCGCGTCCGCAGCAACGGGCTGGGTCACCGCCAACCGTACCAGCAGTTAGCTGGGTCACCAGGTCAACCTACCAACCACGGACTGGGCCAACAGGCAAGCCTCACTGGCAGCGGGCCAGTGTCGCAACGACACGTACCCCGGTGCAAGCGGACAACAGTGACCCGTCCTAACAGTGGGAAAAGCGGACAACAGTGACCCGTCCTAACAGTGGGAAAAGCGGACAACAGTGACCCGTCCTAACAGTGAAAAAGCGGACAGCAGTGACCCGTCCTAACAGTGAAAAAGCGGACAACAGTGACCAGTCCCAACAGTGGGAAAAGCGGACAACAGTGACCCGTCGTAACAGTGGGAAGCCACCCGTCTCGTGGAACCCGGACAAACCAATTTTAAACCGTCCAGCAAACAATGGGCAATGTTATGCAAAGTATACGGCTTGGGGAGTGTTATCTAAAGGACACGGCCTGGAGAGATGATTCTATGCTGTTTGTTGTTGGGATGGTTTAAGTGAATAAGTTGTGATGCTGATATGTACATTTATGGATGATTAAGTATGAAATAGTGGCAGTGATAGATTAATAATAAATACATTTGGCAACATGTTAAAGCACCGTAACCCTATGATAAAAAGCAGCACGTAAAGCCTATTCGATCGGACGATGGAGTAAATTCATCCAAATTTATACCAGCCACGCGGCACCTAGCCGGACCCTTAAGACTCGGCGGCGCGAGGCAGCTGGCTTTCTTTCATAGTGTGTTACGGTGTTTCCAGGTCACCGGGCGACTAGGCCCATAAATAGCCGCGTCGTCCGCGTATCGTGGCTCTCGCTCTCTCGTCCTTCGCCCGTGAACTAAGCTCTGTCACTCTCTCTAGCGTCCGCTGCAAGTGCACTAAGCTCTTACCTAACCCGTCGCCCGGTTCTTTGTTCTCAAAGTGTTATGGTGTAGTGGGTGCACAGAACAGGCAACGATCGTCTGCCCGCAACATGTCGCTTGGTAACCCCGCATGCGTGAGGATTGGTGAGTACCGCTTACGGGTGTGGTTGTATTGTAAACGTATGTTAAAAATTCTTTTGACCGTTTGACCATATCTTTGGATCGTCTTTGTCTGGGTTTTGGGTATTGATTGTCTTTGTTTTGGTTTTTGGTCTTAATAATGACTGGAAAACTGATCTCGCTGGTTTCATTGTGCTTTGAGCTGAGAGACCGAGTTCATCCAACAATATCCCCTCTTCCGTTTCGGCTTTTACAAGTTCTTCCTCTGAAGCGGTAAACAAGGAGCAGGCCCCCATGGCGGCGAATGCGGCGAACAACAATGTGACTGTGTCCGAGGTTGGCGGGAAATGAAAAATGTGTCAGTGTCTCTACTAACCGTGAATGTGTCAAGACTTATACCGGAGAGAAGAGGAAGGTAGCCAATTCTAGGCAGGTAGGCCAGAGAGGATACTCGATTAAAAAAACACCGAACAGGGTCGCGCCTCCAAATCGTGGCAGAGCACTGCATAATCGACCACTGAACCACCACCGTTTGAGGTTCATTAATACGATCGCCATCCCTCCCATTACGGGTGGCAGCCGTGAAGCGTTGATTCAGGACACCACTCCACTTCCTCCCCTGAAGTCGACCTGCAAGGATCATCTGACTACTATAATGTCAATTCAAGATTGCAGTGAGCCTAGTGCAGCTTTAGCCTGGATTAGGTGGCCCCATGAAGACTGTAGGGAGGTCCTTGCCCTGGAGGGACACGTTCCCCACAAGAATCATCTAACTACTAATGCCATTCTACTAATGCCATTCAACTATCGCCGAAACCTAGTGCCACTTTAATTGATTTATGGTGGTCCCATGTGTGGTGAACTAAATTGGCATCACTGTGTTGTCACCTCTGGCCTTGGGGAGGTGGGCTGTTGTGCGATGTGGACCGGGCGGTCAGTCCGCAACCCGCTGAGGAGGCCAATACACTTCTGGCATAGCAAGAGTTATTACAACTGGCGACCAGGGAACTCAGGCGGAGATGCCGGACTCAAAGCTCATTCAACCATTTGAACAAGGTGAGAGCTGGGAAGAGTGGAAAGAGAGATTTGAGTTCTACCTGGATGCGGAAGATATCACTGACGATGACAAAAAGAGATCCGTGCTGCGTACTATATGTGGCAAGGAGACGTTTTCTCTGGTTAGAAGCTTATCTGCCCCGGGGAAGGTTATAGATAAAACCTTTGGAGAGATATCAGAGATGCTGAACAAGCATTTGGAGCCAAAACCATGCGTCACCGTAACAGTATTATTTCAATACCTGCAACCGAAAGGAAGTTCAGCCGATTGCTCCTTATATAGCTGAGCTGCGGAAGTTAACCGAGCATTGTCAGTATGGCGCTAGCCTGGAGGAAATGTTGAAGGATAGGCTGGTCTGTGGAGTGAATGATAACCATATGCAACGACGGCTCTTGGCAGAGGTTGATTTAACATTTGATCGTGCACCAAAGCTCTGCCTTTCCATGGAAGCTGCAGTCATGAACGCCCAAGTTCTCACATCTGTCCCAGCGGAGCAGAGTGCTGCTGTCCACCAGGTGCAGCAGATGGAGCGGGACCGCTGCTACCGCTGTGGCTGGCGGCATGACCCGGCCCGGTGCCGGCACGCGTCATCGCGTTGCTACAAATGCGGTAAGCTCGGGCACCTTTCCCGTGTTTGTCGGGATTCTTCTTCAGTGCGCCAAAAAGAAGTTAAATCCAGGACTCAGTACAAAAAATTTTCGGCAGGAAACGGCACAGTTCGTAGAGAATGTTCAAGAGCAGATTGATAACAGCGATTCAGATGTGGAAAACATTAAACATGTCCACTCAGTAAAAAGCAGGAGTAAGCCCGTAACGGTAACTGTTGAAGTTGAAGGCACTGGAGTAGAGTTTGAAGTGGACACTGAATCATCCAGCACCATCATTAATGAGCAAACTTTTAAGTTGATGCAGCCCAAGGTCAAGCTCCCGCACTCCATCCTTCGCGCCGATTCTAACCGACCGAGGTCGGAAGAGGCAGCGGCCGCCGGAGGGCTAGACATGACGTGTCCGCGGCGATGCGATGACGGGCCCTCCAGGGCTGACTGGGGCGCCGGGCGCGTCACACCCCGTTACTCAATCTTTACTTGTCGGACGAATCCGGCAAGTGAAGATTGTTCCCCTGAGGGGTTGGGTACTGCTTCCTTTTACTGGCATATATCAATGCAAGTCGCTTGCGTCTGAGGTCCAGAGGGGGCTCATTTGCATCTACGAGCAAACTAGATCTGCGAGATGTGCGAAATGCGCCTGTCGCCACTCGGATACACGCATGATGTACCGCGTCCAGCGGCTGCTTAACGCTGGTCAGAGCTCCGTCATAAGCAACGCAAGCGTAGTCCAAGACAGATCTCTTGAGGGCATGGTAAAGGCGTAAAAGCGAGCTTCTGTCAGCACCATACGAAGAACGTGGCACCATTTTGAGAATGTTGATACGTTTCATACACTTGTTTCGAACACTGTGAATGTGGGAGGTATAGGTCAGACGCTTGTCAAAAGTAACGCCTAAGAACTTAGTCCCGCTACCACGGGAGTTCGTTTGCCATACAGGTGAAGGTTGATCTCTGGACAGTACTTATTTCGCCTGCAGAAGTGAACACAGGTACTTTTATTTGTTGAAAACTTAAACCCGTCCAAAATGCTCCACTCAGTGAGGCGGTCAATGCTCAGCTGCAACAGCCTTTGAGCGGATATCGAAGTAGAAGTCGAGATCCAAATCGCAAAGTCGTCAACGAATAATGAACGCTCGATTTTATGTGGTAAGACACTGCAGATGTCATTGATTAACACGCCGAACATGGTCACGCTTAAAATACTACCTTGTGGTGTGCCACCCACTTGTCGAAACTTGTCGGAGTGCGAACTTCCAACTTTAACGCTAAAGAATCTTTCCTTAAAGGGAGATGAGCGAAAAAATTTTATTGGCTATATCAAAAGGTTACAAAAAGTTGTTTCAGAAGTCCTATTCTCATTTTTGCAAATTCGGCCTGCAAATGCCTTAAAATTGCTCTCAAAGTCAACATTTCTAGACGACTTTCCCGGGACACCTCATATCGATGTATATGACGTACGCACGGCTAAGGCTATCAATTTCTCTAAGAATTAGGTCATATCTATCCTAAACAGTGATGTACAACTTTAGACTACTACAGAAAAACTACCTTAGAAAAACAACATTCCAAAACTCTTTTGAAACAAATATAAGGCTTAAAAGAAATCACAATTAACCAATCAGAAGTCTAGGAATTCTCAAACCGGGGTCACGTGACCTATCTGACGCAAAATTTTTGTCATCCTGGGGCCGAAGCAGAAAATGACTCAAGACCCGAAGTACGAAACCGCTGAAGACTTAAGTAATTATGTTTTCCCTTTTCTAGGGCAAACTAATTCATTTTGTAGTTTTTGAAAGCTTTCTAAAATTAATTCAAATACAAATACAGGAAAACAGACATTTTTATTATACCAAATATTACTTTTCAACTTTAAATAGTTTTCGAAAAGTAAGTGATGGTTATGGACATGGGTAAGTGATGGGCGTTTTATCGAAATCTTTAACCTATTTCGATAATAGGTAAGTGGCCTCCCAGAATTTTGCCGAAGATGCAAAAATAATTGATAGTTTCGTTATCAGGATTTTTCAAATAGCAAGAAACCACAATAATAATTTTTTCGCGTATCTCCCTTTAACGAAGTTATTGAGAAAGTGGCCCATGTGGCCCACAGTGCTTGCTTCTCGAAGTTTTTTCCACGATTGCGTATCGCCACGTGCGTCCGTGATGCGGGAATTATCTCTCTAGTCTCGGCGCTTGGAGTCGATCATCGCCGAGCGCGAGGAGAAGATCAAAGATCTCCATTCCCGCATCGCGGCTCTGCGGGAGGCGACACTTTCGCGCGACGCGGAAGCCGGGGCAGACTCCCCCATAATCCGCCGCGCACTGCTGGCTGCGCTTCCATTTTTGAAGAGGCCAGTTCGCAACAGAGTGAATCGCGCGCTCCGTCGTTTAAGCTCTCGCGATCCCGCTGCACGCCCCGTCGATCTTTAAAAGGAGAACAGCATAACAACTTTCCAAAGGACCCCCTCTTTGATCCCTTGATGTGATATCGTGAGGGTTACTCTTTGCATTTGTCGTAGTGTTACGCTTTTTAGCGATGAATATCAGCTCTCAAACGATCCCCCGAGATCAGACATTCACTTATCCTATGTTCGGAATCTGCTGGGCTGTGATCACCTCACCGAATGTTTCTATGTTGTGCAAAAATATATGACGTATCCATTGTATGAAAATACACTTGTACGTCGTTGCCTCTGCGTCTTTATGGTTTGGGCGGGGCGCCCCTCGGGCCTCCGTTGTTTCCCTTTTGTAGAATGTATCCTTTGTGTAAACACTAATATCCTTCGTGTATCCTTCCTTCAAATATCCTTTGTGAAACACTAATACACCGTAAGTCCAGGCGTGGTTGGAGAGCATGTGACATGCGTGACCGTGACGCCACCTGACGGATAATACGCTGTGTTTTAAGACGTATTCCGATGACTCGTTAATTCTGTATGCTGATCATATGAGCAATTGTGTGGAACGCGTGTGTTTGACGTTAAGTTCAAGTTCATGGTGAATTTACTCAGCCAATCCGCCCCATGTGTCAATGCTTCCCCAAGCCCCCCTCCCCCCAGTGAACAAAGGCCCATCAAGTGACCGTGCACGACGCAGCCGACAACAATGCAGAAACTATCCTCATACTGTTGTCCCAGTGTTCATGAGGTCGTGTGGCTCCCGTTGACCCTACGCACCGTGCCACCGTTTAACTCTGAAAACGTGCTGTATCAGAAGCAGTGCAACATACCGGTACAGGGCGCGACTACAAGCTGATGGAGAGGCGCCAACAATGCCCGCTAGTTCCAGCACACCAGGTCCCCGATCTCGCCAAGCATTGGGAACGGTGTGCCAGGAACAACCCACAAAATAAAGGAGCCCGCCGCTGTCCCTTTTATGCCTGGCACTGGGTGCGTGATGACGACTACGATTTGCACGTTATCCAGTGCCGGGCCGCTTTTCAAGCACGGAGGGCATACCTCTATCGGCCTCAACCAAACCAGGCCGCCTGCCCCTCTCCCAATCACCGAACTGTCCCTCAGTGGGGCGACAACGATGACGCCACCCAGGAGGAGGAGGACTGGGATAGGGAGATGGCACAGAGCGCGGCCGCTTCTGGTCCCCACTAGTTGTGCGACGGCGCAGCCCCACCCGACTAGGGAGACGACTGGGACAAAGAAATGGCGGAAAACCTGGCGGCCGGCCATCGCGGGTCCAATGACCCGCAGGCTGCAATTGCCACCCGCCTTCTCTTTACGATCCCCAGTCACGGACTGGGCAAGGCAGGTCGCCGAGCTGCTCGCCACGCTCACAATGAAGGCATGTAGCAGCTGGCGAACCAGCTAGCATCAGCGCAACTCACGCCCCAATAATACCCCGACTCAGGCAATTCGAAATGTCAATCTTCTATTCGGCGTTAAATTCCTCCAAGGCGTGTTTGGAGCCCCAATACCAAACACTACCTTCCGCGCGATATTTGGACTAAAGACTGTGGCATACAAGGGCGTGTTCGGAGCCACGATACCGAACGAAAAGCGCACGGTGTCAGTTAGTTTATCAGTAGCAATTCTGCAGCGTTGTACTTAACATCGCGGGGGTGCATCAACAGTGGCCAGAATCGCCAGAACGGCCTCACCGGCAGCGGCAGCGGGGTGGCCTGTTCTGGTCGAGTTCGCACGGGGGGGTTCAGCTTAGGAAAGTTCCATCGCTGTGGCGGTGTTAGTGGGTGGGCGAGAGATGGTCGGTGTCGAGGCGAGGGTCGGAGTCCGTGCGCTCGGTTCAGTGGGAGTGCGAGTTAGAAGAGCCATGGTGAGTCGGTTTACCTTCGGCCCCCCGGGTTGCCAGCTGTCAATAGCTGGGCCCGGGGGGCTGGTACAGTGCCTGCGGGGGCAGGTGCGCCCGTCTCAGAGGAGCGAGAGATACTCACACAATCCCTCCGATCAGAACGCACCCACCCCCTTGACGCCATCAGCCCAGTGGGCCGGCAGGGCGATGAGTCGGGACGAAGCAGAACGCGGCAGCCCTCACGCAGTAGAGACTGCGGTCCCCAGGCGCGCGCAAAAGGCCGGAGTCTCGCAAATCGACGGTTTCCAAGACCTCGGTCCACGACACGCCCGGCAAGAACTATCACAGGCCCCACCACGAAGGTCGCCGCGCCGCACGCCCGACACTTAATCCCTCCTGCCAAGCTGGACCGAGCGGCAGTGCCCGTAGACACTGCCACGTCGCTAGGCCGTCCGCGGCAGCCTATAGACGGCTTATCCCCGGTTAGATCGAGATATTTGGGCCAAAGGGGGCGTGTTGGAGCCCTCGGGACTGACCCGCCCGAGGGGGACCTCAACCCCCCAGGATCACGTCAACCTCGTCGCCGGGGCTCGAGATAGACCTCGAGTGGGCGCCTTACACCCATAAAATGCCGAAGAAGGCAAATAACTGTGGAACCAATAATTAACCATAAAAAGAGGACAGGAACTAAAAGTAATCAACAAAATAAGAAAACAAAAACAAACAGGAGCTACATACTGGGAGGTGCAGGATAGAGCTGACCCGATCCAATACGGTTACCGACCAGGTAACAAAGGGCCCGTGAGGCTGCCAACAGCACCACCGCGGACCTCATCACCAGAGCCCCCGACGACAGACGCCGATTCTAACCGACCGAGGTCAGAAGAGGCGGCGGCCGCCGGAGTGCTAGATATGATGTGTCCGCGGCGATGCGACGACGGGCCCTCCAGGGCTGACTGGGGCCCCGGGCGCGTCACACCCCGTTGCTCCAATCTTTACTTGTCGGACGAATCCGGTAAGTGAAGATTGGTCCCCTGAGGGTTGGGTACTGCTTCATTTTACTGGCATATATCAATGCAAGTCGCTTGCGTCTGAGGTCCAGAGGGGGCTCATTTGCATCTACGAGCAAACTAGATCTGCGAGATGTGCGAAATGCGCCTGTCGCCACTCGGATACACGCATGATGTACCGCGTCCAGCGGCTGCTTAACGCTGGTCAGAGCTCCGTCATAAGCAATGCAAGCGTAGTCCAAGACAGATCTGATGAGGGCATGGTAAAGGCGTAAAAGCGAGCTTCTGTCAGCACCATACGAAGTACGTGACACCATTTTGAGAATGGTGATACGTTTCATACACTTGTTTCGAACACTTTGGATGTGGGAGGTATAGGTCAGACGCTTGTCAAAAGTAACGCCTAAGAACTTAGTCCGGCTACCACGGGAGTTCGTTTGCCATACAGGTGAAGGTTGATCTCTGGACAGTACTTATTTCGCCTGCAGAAGTGAACACAGGTACTTTTATTTGTTGAAAACTTAAACCCGTCCAAAATGCTCCGTTCAGTGAGGCGGTCAATGCTCAGCTGCAACAGCCTTTGAGCGGATATCGAAGAAGAAGTCGAGATCCAAATCGCAAAGTCTTCAACGAATAATGAACGCTCGATATTATGTGGTAAGCCACTGCAGATATCATTGATTAACATGCCGAACATGGTCACGCCTAAAATACTACCTTGTGGTGTGCCACTCACTTGTCGAAACTTGTCAGAGTGCGAATTTCCAACTTTAACGCTAAAGAACCTTTCCTTAATGAAGTCATTGAGAAAGTGGCCCATGTGGCCCACAATGCCTGCTTCTCGAAGTTTTTTCAAGATTGCGTATCGCCACGTGCGTCGGTGATGCGGGAATTATCTCTCCAGTCTCAGCGCTTGGAGTCGATCATCGCCGAGCGCGAGGAGAAGATCAAAGATCTCCATTCCCGCATCGTGGCTCTGCGGGAGGCGACACTCTCGCGCGACGCGGAAGCCCGGGCAGACTCCCCCATAATCTGCCGCGCACTGCTGGCTGCGCTTCCATTTTTGAAGAGGCCGGTTCGCAACAGAGTGAATCGCGCGCTCCGTCGTTTAAGCTCTCGCGATCCCGCTGCAAGCCCCGTCGATCTTTAAAAGGAGAACAGCATAACAACTTTCTAAAGGACCCCCTCTTTGATCCCTTGATGTGATATCGTGAGGGTTACTCTTTGCATTTGTCGTAGTGTTACGCTTTTAGCGATGAATATCAGCTCTCAAACGATCCCCCGAGATCAGACATTCACTTATCCTATGTTCGGAATCTGCTGGGCTGTGATCACCTCACCGAATGTTTCTATGTTGTGCAAAAAATATATGACGTATCCATTGTATGAAAATACACTTGTACGTCGTCGCCTCTACGTCTTTATGGTTTGGGCGGGGCGCCCCTCGGGCCTCCGCTGTTTCCCCCTTTTTGTAGAATGTATCCTTTGTGTAAACACTAATATCCTTCGTGTATCCTTCCTTCAAATATCCTTTGTGAAACACTAATACACCGTAAGTCCAGGCGTGGTTGGAGAGCATGTGACATGCGTGACCGTGACGCCACCTGACGGATAATACGCAGTGTATTAAGACGTATTCCGATGACTCGTTAATTCTGTATGCTGATCATATGAGCAATTGTGTGGAACGCGTGTGTTTGATGTTAAGTTCAAGTTCATGGTGAATTTACTCAGCCAATCCGCCCCATGTGTCAATGCTTCCCCAAGCCGTCCAGTGAACAAAGGCCCATCAAGTGACCGTGCACGACGCAGCCGACAACAAGGCAGAAACTATCCTCATACTGTTGTCCCAGTGTTCATGAGGTCGTATGGCTCCAAATGTCCCTACGCACCGTGCCACCGTTTAACTCTGGAAACGTGCTGCATCAGAGCAGTGCAACATGCCGGTACAGGGGCGCGACTACAAGCTGATGGAGAGGCGCCAACAATGCCCGCTAGTTACAGCACACCAGGTCCCCGATCTCGCCAAGCATTGGGAACGGTGTGCCAGGAACAACCCACAAAATAAAGGAGCCCGCCGCTGTCCCTTTTATGCCTGGCACTGGGTGCGTGATGACGACTACGATTTGCACGTTATCCAGTGCCGGACCGCTTTCCAAGCACGGAGGGCATACCTCCATCGGCCTCAACCAAACCAGGCCGCCTGCCCCTCTGCCAATCACCCAACTGTCCCTCAGTGGGGCGACAGCGATGACGCCACCCAGGAGGAGGAGGACTGGGGTAGGGAGATGGCGCAGGACGAGGCCGCTCCCGGTCCCCACCAGTCGTCCGACGGCGCAGCCCCAGCCGAAGAGGAGGAAGACTGGGACAAAGAAATGGCGGAAAACCTGGCGACCGGCCATCGCGGGTCCAATGACCCGCAGGCTGCAATTGCCACCCGCCTTCTCTTTACGATCCCCAGTCACGAGCTGGGCAAGGCAGGTCGCCGAGCTGCTCGCCGCGCTCACAATGAGCGCATGCAACAGCTGGCGAACCAGCTGGCATCAGCGCAACTCACGCCCCAATAATACCCCGACTCAGGCAATTCGAAATGTCAATCTTCTATTCGGCGTTAAATTCCTCCAAGGCGTGTTTGGAGCTCCAATACCAAACAGTCCCATACTACCTGCGGCGCAAGATTTGGGCTACAGACTTCAGCATACAAGGGCGTGTTCGGAGCCCAAATACCGAACAAAGAGCGCACGGTGTCAGTTATATATCCGTGGCAGTCTTGCGGCGCGTTATTTTAAATCAAACGGCGTGTTTGGAGCCTCAATACCAAACACTACCTTCCGCGCGAGATTTGGGCTAAAGACTGTGGCATACAAGGGCGCATTCGGAGCCACGATACCGAACGAAAAGCGCACGGTGTCAGTTACTTTATCAGAGGCAATTCTGCAGCGTTGTACTTAACATCGCGGGGGTGCATCAACAGTGGCAATTCTGCAGCGCTGTACTTAACTTCGCGGGGGTGCATCAACAGTGGCCGGAATCGCCAGAACGGCCTCACCGGCAGCGGCAGCGGGGTGGCCTGTTCTGGTCGAGTTCGCGCGGGGAGTTCAGCTTCGGAAAGTCCCATCGCTGTGGCGGTGTTAGTGGGTGGGCGAGAGATGGTCGGTGTCGAGGGCGAGGGTCGGAGTCCGTGCGGTCGGTTCAGTGGGAGTGCGAGTTAGAGAAGCCATGGTGAGTCGGTTTACCTTTCGGCCCCCGGGTTGCCAGCTGTCAATAGCTGGGCCCAGGGGGCTGGTACCAGTGCCTGCGGGGGCGAGGTTGCGCCCGTCTCAGAAGGGGCGAGGAGATACTCACGCAACCCCTCCGATCACAAACACCCACCTGCCCTTGACGCCATCAGCCCAGATGGGCCGGCAGGGCGATGAGTCGGGACGAAGCAGAACGCGGCAGCCCTCACGCAGTAGAGACTGCGGTCCACCAGGAACGCGCACAAAAGGCCGGAGTCTCGCAAATCGAAGGTTTCAAGACCCCGGTCCACGACACGCCCGGCAAGAACTATCACAGGCCCCACCACGAAGGTCGCCGCGACGCACGCCCCGACACTTAATCCCTCCTGCCCAGCTGGACCGAGGCGGCAGTGCCCGTAGACACTGCCATGTCGCTGGGCCGTCAGCGGCAGCCTACGGACGGCTTATCCCCGGTTAGATCGAGATATTTGGGCCAAAGGGGGCG